>MPUH01000032.1:0-152600 GCA_001970955.1 Stentor coeruleus | reverse complement strand
ATATAAAAATTAATGATTCTAAATCAAATAATAAAAAAACCACCAAGATATTTATTATGGACTAACTACTATCATCCAAAAATACTTCTATATACAACATTCTGCCTAAAGAATCAAAGCCTAAGATTAAAACCAATACAAACATCCAATTATTCTCTCCTCATATATCAACAAAAAACTAAAACTTAATATTTTCCAACAACTCCAAATAAATCATAATAAAAATATCCCAAAACACCACCTTAATCCTATCATTATCCCCAAAAAAAATCTTCAAATCCTCTCCAAAAAGTGCTAAAATCCTTTAAATCAACCTAAAAAAAGCCAATCCACAATATAAAAAAAATAATCAACCCAAAAAAAATCTTCTTAATTTTCCTAATATCTCATAATTACACAAATAAAAATGCAAGGCGGGAAAACCAGAGACATAGCCTACAACTACATTTACACAGGATCAAGATTTAACCAAGACTTATCATTCACCCATCAATACTTCAACTTATACCGTAATCGTCTTAGCAAATTACGTACAAGAATACCAACTGAAGCATATAAAAAAATATTATTCGAAAGAATAACCGAAGTAAAAGTTGGTCAAGAGGTATTAGTTATAGGGATAATAATCAGATCACATAAAGAAAGGATATCAAACATAGAAAAATATATAGTAAAAGTTGGGATAATCGATCCAAGACCAAGTTTGGGGAATTTCTCAAGTAATAAAGACTTACTGTATATAGAAGATGAGAATGGTAGATTAAAAATACAAACAGATACACTTTATGGGTGTTGGGAACATTTAATTACTGGTGTTGTTATTGGAATAAAAGGTTTTATTAGAGAAGATGCATCATTAGAAGCTATGGAGATGATTTTACCTATAGTTAATCTTCCACCACAGATTACTCAGTATAAAGATGAACTTATATGCTTTGTTTCAGGACTTGAAGTTGGGAATCCTAATTTTTCTCATACACTTTTACATGTTTTTGCAGACTTTTTACTTGGAGGACTTGAAGATAGTGAAGGGTCTGTTAGTGGGAGAATTGTTAGGCTTGTGATTTTAGGGGATTCCATTTATAAACCGGTTAATGCGAGAACTGTTGATAGAAAAGCTGTTGGGGAAAGTGAGTTAAAAGGGTTTAAGGAAATGAGTAGTTCGCTTAAACAGTTAGATACGATTATGGCTGAGTTAGCTGGGATTTTCCCTGTGGATGTTATCCCTGGGGAGATGGATCCAACTAATGCTTCGTTACCACAACAACCTTTAAGTCCTTATTTGTTTCCTAAAGCTGCTATATACTCAGCTTTGAGGTCAGTACCTAACCCTTATGAGTTTGAAATTGATGGGGTTAGAACTTTATGCACATCAGGACAGAATATTAATTCTATGTCTCAGTATTTGCCAGAAACAATGAATGAATTAGAGATTATGGAATTGACTTTAAATTATAGGCATATTGCTCCAACAGCTCCTGATGCTTTACAATGCATCCCAATACAAAACACAGATCCTTTTATTATTGATCAACTACCTAATATTTATGTTGTAGGAAATATGAGAGGTTATAAAACTGCTATTAGCAATGAAGGTGTAAGAATGATTGCTGTTCCTAGGTTTAGTACAACAAAAAGCTTTGTGATTATGAACCGCTTTTCTTTGGAGTCCACTGCTATAACTTTACATGAGTTTATATAGTAAGTAACTAAGTAATAGTTTTTGAAGTTTTCAAGGGTTTAAAGGAAACAAATTTGTATTAATAAAATATGCGAAAATATAAGACACATAGAATAACTTTTGAAATAATGAATGATAATTAAACTGTGATTAGTTTATAATATGTATATAATTATAGAGTGTTTATTGATATATAATATGCACAGGATTTAGAAATTTTTTAAAAATATTTTTTGTTTTATAAATAAAACTATATGATAATCAGTGTTAAGTTTGATTAAATTACTATATGCTGAAAATATTATTTAGAAAAAGTTTGGCATATTATGATGCATTATCTTAATTTGGAAAGAATTTTTTAATTAGTTATTAAATAGATAAACTTTATTATGATATTTGCTATTTAGCACTAATAAAAAATTATTTGTAAATAAATTTCACTTTCTAGTGAATCAAATTTCAGTATAAAATCTAATGTTTACAAAAATAATAACAAATTATTTTATTCAAAACCATTTTATATAATCCTACACAAACTGAATTTGATATAAATTCACTTTTTACTATTTAAATACTGCATTTCCCCATAGATAACTAATAAAAACCAATATACATTTTTCCATTAAAAATTCAAACCCAAAAATCTATTAAAAAATCCTACCTCATCAAAATCATCAATCCGACCAAAATATATTTTGTAATTTATCCTATCTCACTTTTTCCTCTCATCCTCCTTCTCTCAATTTTTAATTATCTAGCATACCTCCTAAGCCATACACAAACCCATTTATACATCCAAATCTTCTATTCATACTCTCCACTTTCCCAAAAATCCATCCATCTCCCCAAATCATTCCAAAATTCTCTTTCAAACCCAACCCAATCCTCTTCTCCCCTTAAAATTTTTTTTTCAAAACCCAAAAAATCTC
Source organism: Stentor coeruleus (assembly GCA_001970955.1). Classification (NCBI taxonomy): domain Eukaryota; phylum Ciliophora; class Heterotrichea; order Heterotrichida; family Stentoridae; genus Stentor; species Stentor coeruleus. The sequence continues at coordinate 149,990 of MPUH01000032.1, read as the reverse complement.
ACACTTCATCATAATCCAAACTTTAAAACTCAAAATCATCAAATCAACAAAATCTTCATTTAACCCCACATTTCTCTCACTTCCTTCCAAAAGCAAACTTTTATATGTCATAAGCATACAGACAATGACTATGTCACTTTCCCGTATAATATGGTCAAATTTTAGCCTATAATATCGCATGAAGTGTCTTCGTTTATATCTAACAAGAAACTTCGGTGAGCTAAAACAAGCATATAACGTAATGATAACATAGAAACTAGTTACTGAGGGAAAAATAACCCAAGACAAATGCCAAGAAAGAGTTCTAAGCTTTTTGCAGCCACTATACACTGAATTGCATAAAAGTCCTCAGAAAACCATAACAAAGACTGTTGAAAGGACAGTTGAAGCCAAAGTTGGATGGTTTTCTAAAGGTAATGAGGTAAGAGAAAAAGTGACCACTACTGAAATCTGGAGACCAATTAAAGGTACTTACCTCTATGGCCCACCAGGCTGCGGAAAGACATTCATCATGGATATGTTTTACGACACTGTGAGTATACAACAAAAACGAAGGGTTCATTTTAATCAGTTTATGCTTGAGGTTCATGAATATATTCATAAGCTTAATACAAATGAACCTAAAAAAGGAGACCCTGTACCAAGAGTTGGGGTTAATATATCAAAAGATACTAGGTTATTATGTTTTGATGAGTTTCAAGTTACAGATATTGCAGATGCTATGATTCTTAAAAGACTTTTTGGGTCTTTATGGAGCCAGGGTGTTGTTGTTCTAGCAACTTCAAACCGTCCTCCTGATGACCTTTATTACAATGGTCTTCAAAGATTCTTATTTCTCCCATTCATCGATGACCTAAAGCATCAATGCGAAATTGTTGACATAGAAAGTGTCACGGATTATCGTCAAGTTGGTGAAGAAGTTCAAACTTTTATATACCCTTTAAACCATGAAGCAGAATCAAAAGCATATAAAATATTTACTAGAATAACAGGTAAAGAAAAAGGTAAAACTCATACAATATCAGTTATGCAAGGAAGACAATTAACGTGTAGATTTACTGCAGATAAATGTGGGATGTTTAGTTTTTCTGAATTATGTGATCAACCTTTAGGTGCTGCAGATTATATAGCATTAGCTTCTTATTTCACTCATGTTATCATAACAGGAGTGCCAAATTTCTCTATTCACAAAAGAGATATTATGAGAAGGTTTATTTTGCTTATAGATGAATTATACAATAAAAAAGTTAAACTGATTTGTACTGCCGATAGTAGTATTGAACAGTTGTATTCTGGAGAAAGTGGGGCTTATGATGAGATTTTTGCCTTTCAGAGGACAGTGTCGAGGCTTATGGAAATGCAGACTTATGAGTATCAGGAAACACCTCATCAGGCTTAAGGGAATAATTATTAATATATAGTTGGGAGTTATTTTTTGGATGAGTGGTTTAGGTTTGGAATAATGAATTAGAAGATTAGTAAGTAAAGAAATTTGGAATTATTAGGNGGTTTAGGTTTGGAATGATGAATTAGAAGATTAGTAAGTAAAGAAATTTGGAATTATTAGGTGTTAGAGGAATTTATCATAATTTAGAAATTGTGTATAAAAAATGTTATATCAGTTTATCTAACTTATAATAATCAAAATATATAAATAATTTATTTCTATCTTCAATCTTTATCTAATAGTATCAATTTTATATTAAAATCATCTATATTTTTAAAAGCTTGACAATAGTTTTTAGCAAACATAAAAATATTTACATTATCCAAACATAAACATAAATTTTTCTATTTGTATACTTCTTATCTTTGAAATTGCCTTAAAAGCATTTATAATTAAATAAATATATGAATACTAAAGAGCAAGTTTTAAAGTACCTAGAAAGAAACAATGACATAGTAGTATCAAATACCGGAACTATAGTGTCAAGAAAGAAAATAGAGGGTGAAAAAGCAAGTTCTCGTAACTCCTCAGCTGGCTCTCATAACTCATCTCGTAATTCATCTCGTAATTCTCGCTCATCATCACCTCAGTCTTTCCGTGAATCTAAAACTAACAGTACAAAAGGTCAAGCTATATCTATGATTTATGATTTATTAGACTTTCATGAAGAAAAATACAAAGCAAACTCAAAATTTGCCCGTGAAGAAAACAAGCTTTTAACATTTTTACAAACCCTAATTGAACAGGAAAAAAAACATATCGTAATACCTAAGAACTATGAAGAAGATCCAGAAATCAGACGCAGGGCTGAAATATTAGCTAAAACTGAAAGGATGATTGAAACTTTTTTAAAAGAAAATAAAGCAATGAAAACACTTTTAGCCGAGTTAACTTTATCACAAGTTGATGCTAAAATCATTAACTCATCTTCATCTAGACAGTCAAAAATCGAAAATCTTACAACTTCTGCTTATATTAAAAGACAATCAAGACTTGTGAATGATGATGAAGATTATGATGAAATTGATACATTAGAAAGTCTTGATGAATATTGTGAGGATTATGGACAAAATATTGAAGTTGTGGTAAATGTTTGGATAAAGGAAATTCATAAGAATTATGAGAGCTTATCGAAAAAATTGTGTAAAAGGATTGTTATAGAACAGGAGACTAGGTTAGTTTCAGAGGAGTCAGCTGATAATTTGATTGCGGAGAAGGAAAGGATAATAAGGAAGTTGGAATCAAAAATACAAAAAGTTAAAAATAAAAGTAGTAAGGAGAATAAGAAATAATGAATGGTAATTAAGTGAATTAAGAATATGCCAATTATTGGGGGTTTTATTTATGAATAATAAAGATTTATTGATTTCAGTTGATTTACTATAAATAATAGAATTATTTATAGATTTTCTTGTGTTGAGTAAAATATTTAAATAATATTAATTTAACAATGTGTTGTTTGAGATTAGATTTATAATTTAGATAGTTTTGACGATTTAGTGTTGAGGTAGTTGCATTTTTTTTTAGAGGATTTTAATTTATTATTATGATTATGGAGGAATGGTTAATTGGAGGGTTTATAAAGTATTGTGAAAAATGGAGAGAAAAGATTGGGTCGAGATAAAGTTTTCAGTATAAGTTGAAGATAATATGATATTTTATTTAAGTCAGAGATAGAACATACTTGATTTATAGTTTTAGTATTTTTTCAATAAGAAAATATTAGAAGAAATTATCAACAAACTATACCAGAAAAGATAAAATATTAATGAAAGTATTTATTAAAAGGAACTAACAATAGAAGAACTCAGGGTTTTAATTAACCTTCTCTTTGTGATGGTATAGATAAAAATCAGAGTATAAGTTTTATTAAAAAACCAATAGAGTGCAATGATTAAAAACTCAAATCTTGTAATCATTTTGTCATATAAAATCAGATGCAAAATCTGTCAATAAATGCTAATAAACAAAGATAATTCGAAATTTTTTGTTGTTGTAATTTTGAAGTTATTGGTTTATGCTTCTTAAGCTTAGATTGTATGATTAATATTATGAAAATATTTTTTAATTTACAAGGTAGTTTATAAAAATACATGAAAAATATGTTTATACCATTATTCCTAGAGTTAAAGCTAGTCTAGCACACTATCTGAATCTTCTAATAAGAAACAGTGCATAAAAAACTATATAAAACAATAGAGAAATCTATTTTTTTAATAGCCTGGCTAAGTGAATAAAAGATATCATATCGAATTTTATTTAGAATTCTTATAAAAACTTCTAAAAAATGCCTTAATTTCAAAGATCATTCCAAATACTTTTTATATTAAATAAAACTCTATTTTACTTTTGTTCTATATGCTTAACTTAGAATATTCTTATAAAACAGTTTGATATAAAAGCCTCATCTTACTAAAATTTGTAACTAAAAACTAAAATATTCCTAATGGATTTTACAAAGTTTTAAAATCCAAGTTTAGTTTAAAACTAACCAAAAAAAAACCTAAACCGACCTAGATTTCCCTCATCACCAAAAAAATAATCTAAAAAGCTACACAACGAAAAATCAAGCTATTTTTCACACAAAATCAAATTATTTATAAAAACCCCCTCAAAAAGGACAAACTTATCGAAAAACCCACATTATCAAAGACTTTCTAATAATTTTTACTGATCCTATTTCAAAACATGTTTAAAAAAATTACTTCAAAATCTCCATAGAACTATAATTTACGTGTAAATAACTTAAGTATCATAATTAACTTGGAATTATTATAAAAACATATTCAACCATATAAAAAAAAAACAATTCGTTGATTAAATAGCTGTTTATTAGTTTTATATAATAAAATCATGGGTTGTGGAAGTTTTAAGCTTAACAGAAAGGTCAAAATACTTGATCAACTTGATGAAAAAGCATCAGTCTTCCTTGATATAATCAAAACAATATTTGTAGTCTAGTTTATTCAATACTCAGAACTATTTAAGTTTAAGAAGTCAGAAGAACCTATAAAACTATTAAATGTGCGTTTGAGTTTTTTGAAGCTTGACAGTAAAAAAACCTTAAGCACTTATTTTACAAAAAAACTTGAAGATTTTTTAAAAGATTACATGCAATATTCAAATGTTGAAGGATATTTGACACATATTTTACACAAAATTTGTATTCAGGAGTACAATTTTTCTATTGGATTAGTTGTCATTTTTGTAACCATACTCGCATGTTGTAAAAATTTTAAAATTCTCAAATCCTGTCCTTTTATTTCAGTAGATAAATCAGAATGTGAACTGATAAAAGATTGGAAAGAATATGTTAAAACATTATATAAATACCATGAAGTTTATGTAAAAAAAAATAATTATAGGGATTTGAGAGAATGTATAAAAAAAAAACTTAATAAAGTACATGAAAGCAGAAATAAACTTTTGATGAAGAGGAAAAAATATCTTCGTCAAGCAGATGAACTTTTAAACAAATTTATTGATGAGGTTACATCAAAGGAAAATATTATTATGAATTTTATTAATAATTATAGGCATTTGTCATCATCACTTGAGGAAGTATCTAAAGTTGCAACAGAAAACAAAAATTTAAAATGCGATAAAGAGTTCATTTTGTTATAAGAAATTTCACAAATTTCACAGTTTAGAATTTTTTTTTTAAAAAAAATATCTCACTTTTATGAATTTTAAAATTTTTGTATTGTTATTTAGAAAATAAATGTGAAAAAAGCTGATTTCAAGATTTATTTATATATAGAGTGATATTCTTAAAATGAGCTTTTATTTTTTATATAATATATTTAAACCATATAAAAAATAGTATGCGACTTAAATTTATAAACTTTATTTAGTTAAATAATCTATATTTTTATATGAAACAAATAAAATAAAAGTAATATCAGGGTGTTATTAAAATATTTGAAATAAACATAGAGTTTAATATATTATCAAGAATACATATATCCAAAAAACTTTGCATTAAAAAATTAAATAGTAAAAATTATATAAAAAAAAATTATATAAAGTAATTTCTATCAAAAGAAAAAATAACCTACAAGAAATAGAGATTATTCCCTATGTAAGCGAAAAAAATAAAAATATAAAAGCATTATATAAAAAACTCATCAGATTCGAATAAAAATTAGTAATTTATACAATTTGTCTTGATAATTGTCTATTGAAAAAATTACTATTTTTTTCTCTTTTTAAAAAGAGTTATGAAGCTTTTTTAAGCATTTGCTTAAAAGAGTTTATTCTGCTTTCGAGTAACAAAAAATTATCATTTTAGATTTCTTAGCTATACCTATCAAAATCTCCATAGACCTTTAATATAAATGGTAGCTTATAATAATTTCCTGATGAGTATTAGTCTTTCGTTCTTCAGAAAATGAAGACAAATTTACAATCTGATGTATTTTCTGAGAGTTTTAACATAAGTTATTCTAAGTAGTGCTTTATATAAGATCTCTCGTTGTTACTCTCAATTCTATAGACCTTTTAATAATTAAAAAAAATTGTGTATATTTGGATAAGAACGGATGTTATTTTAGCTCTAATTATCCGTGCATTTGATTGGAAAAGGCCAGCTTTAAATATTTTTGGGTTTAACTCTCAATTATCTTGTTTGTTAAAATTTTCTAATCTTTGTGAAATTTAGGTTTTGTCTTAGGGGAGAAAGGCTTTGGTGAAGGTATATGTGGGGGGAATTATTATATCCAGAGGCTTTTTTAAAAAAAAAGAGAGATTTTGGCGTTGTTTAGTTAAGGGAAAAAATAATCTCATTAGAAGAACTTTGAAATCAAAAGATCAGATATTTTCCTAACTAAAGCAAAATTAACTTGTTAATAACATAAAAAGCTTATAGAAATAAATTTTTACTTAATACTTTAATAATCATGTCACGAAAGCATCAATACCTATTTCTCAAAACTGCAAATATTTCATTCACAAAACAAAAAATTAGCTTTGATTTCAGTAAAGAAATAATATTGTCTATAATGAAAAAAATATCGGCCGCATCAAAATGAGAAATAAATTAAAAAAAGCATAAAAATTAATCTACCTTAGATATGTAAAAGCTATAATGGCTAATTGATATGCAACAATCATATGATGCTGGCTCATTTCTCATAGCATTTAAATAAATTTCGTTTTCTGTATCAAGGATATCATTATTCCCAAAAAACAAAGGCATAGCTTTTGACACATTTCTTCCTATAAACTGGTCATAGTTTTTCAACTGTATAAACGTTCCATTATTAGAATTTAAATCTACAGCTACCCATTTGCTCCCATTAAGATAGCTCAATTTCATATGTTCATCTTCAGCATATCCATCTAACTCACCGCAAAAATCGATTTGTTTCCCTGGTCCTGCTCTACCAAATATAAACTCAGTTTTTATACCTTTATTTTTTTTATCTCTTGTTGAAACTACTTTTGTCCTGTTTCCAAAACCATAATCATAAGGCCCATCAATATATTCGAATTCAAGTTCACTATGAATAATATCATTTTCATCAAAATATTCATCACAGTCAAAATCAATTATTACTATATTCTTGATCCATATATTGGTTAAATGTGCAATGTTTATTAATGTCCCAGGCTTTATTAGATAATTTTGATAAGGAACCAATTTTATTTTTGTATTACTTTTCTTTGAGCAGTCAATAATAAGCCACTTTTCTCCGTTGAAAAACAATGCAAAACTTAATAAATCAACTGTTGTATCTTCTTTTGGAAAAACAATATCAGCTAAGGGACTTTTGCCGAATGTTATGAAATTATCACATCTTAACTTTATTCCGTCAATACCAGCATTTGTAGCTTTATAAACTTTTCCTATATTCACTAAATCTTCTGTATATTGACAATTTTTATTAATTGTTGTGCATGCAATCTGGATATTAAATATTTGACTGTAAGCATTTTGCTGTGATGAAAACATTATATAAATTGAGTTTGCCCTGTAAATAAATTTGAAGTTCAGAGGATCAGAGAAAAAAACTTGAAAAAGATAAATAATATACTCTTTTACTATCGGAATATCTTCGTCTGGAGGAGTACATTGACCACAGATATATTTTTTAGCTAGTTGCTTTATGAAAATTGTGGGCTCTATATTGAAGATTTTTAATATTTGACAAAAGTAAGCATCCAAAAATGTTTTAAAGCTAATGTTTTCTGTGACATCAGAATATAGTTTGTAGTAAAGAAAATAACTAAGTATATTCCCCACACAATAAGTGTTTTGTCTTGCCCAATTAAAAGCATCATCAAATTTAGATTTCATCATACCCTGGCCTGACATTATAGAGTCCACAAATTGATGTTCAGCTTTTTCCAGATAAGTATCAAGCATTGTCCTTGGGAATATTCCTTTAAGTGTTGCTATAATGTTTTCATACTCTTTAATTACAGTTTCCCTGTTTTCATGATTAATCACTGTTTTTTTTAAGATGAAAAGCATAGATTTCAGACTTGTGAATCTTTCGATTCGAGTTTGGTCAACTTCGGTGCTGAAAAAAGTTTTCTCATAATCATTCATCTGTTGCTTGATGTTCTTAATCTGAGCTTCCATTATTTATATAATAAATTTAAGCCATTTTTATATAGGTTGCTTATATAATTTTCATCCTATATTATACTTTGCTATATTTTTCCTGTTTTTCCCTTATAATATAAACTTAAAGTTTAAAATCAATTATTTATTACTAAAATTTCTCTCAAATAAATCAACGTGCTAAGTTATAGAGGATGACGGATGTAGAATACATTAGTAAAGGGACTCAGAATGACCAAAACAGTTTACCCAGTTCTAAAAATTATAAAACTAAAAATTGTAGAGATTAAGTATAAAAATAGATACTCTGAGATAACCAGAAAAGAAATTTTAAATACATTAGTAAAGGGATTAAAATAGCCAAAACAGTTTACCCTGTTCTAAAAATTATAAAACTAAAAATTGTAGATTAGGAGAGATTATTTACACAAAACCTCAGCAGGGCCTTTACTCAAAAAATGAATTAGCTTTTAATCTTTTGAATGAAGTACTTATTTATTCTATATAGCATGCTATAATTTTGATATCTACTAAACAATATTAGTTTTTTTATTATTAAGTCAGAGACTAAGTATACAAATCCCACAGCTTAATTTCTTATCAAAATCAAAAGAATCAGATACTCTAAGATAACCAGAAAAACTCTTTCAATCACATAGGCTAACTATTAAACTCACTAAAAAAAATTCCAAAGATCATCAAAAAGAAACATTAAAATCCTAGTCTTAAAAATTCAGAAAGTAAATAAAAACACCACATCCCTAATTTTAATATAATCCTCTAATAAAATATTTAATCTAACACCTTCGAAATCCTTTAGCACTTCAACCACCCAAAATTTCATCATAATCCACACCTATACCATCCAATAATCCACCATCCCAAACCTATTCAAAAATTCTAATCCAACTTTTTTTATCCTTTGCAACTCATAAAATCCACAATTCCATAAATCTAATTTTTTATCTATTATTTACTTTTTGGCTAAATCTTTATACACCAAGCATAAAGCAGCAGCTAAAAGAAATCCAACAATAAGACTCCAAGTATATTGAAGCCACAAAGGCATGACCTCATTAAACATTCCTTCCGAGTTCTTAAACACAATAAGCCATTCAACAGCAATAATAAGATGTGCCATCCAACAATGTGTCCCAAGTCTTAATTTAAACCCTGATGATACATATTCATAATATTCTCTAGTTGAAGCTATAGCCAACATTGCCCAAAATAAAACCCTATACAAAAGCAATGAATGATTAGCTGGAATCCAAAGTAAGAATTTGAGATAAAAATTACTAAGGTCGACTAAATTTACAAAGGCAATATACCAGAGAGTTGTGACAAAGTTTCTACTTGATGAAAACATCTCCCATTTGTAAACTGACCATGAGTATGGAGTTAGTTGTATTGCTGAACGTGATAAAGCACAAAAACGCTCATTTTCAGTTCTTGGATCACCTCCCATTCCCCAGTAATACTCTTTCATTTCAAAAGCTCGACATGTTAACCATCCAAGGAAAATCCCCCCTCCGTTACATATAATCACATCAAGGATAAGACTATCCCACCAACACTCCCAGAAATTCGGCAACTGATATCTAAGAGTAATTTCCATGAACTCAAACAACACACTCAAAAACGCACATAACTTAACATCTCTAACAATAATCATCTTGAACCACCACCCAAAAGCATGAGCAGGAATATAAACATCAAAAATGCAATCTTTCACATTAGCAAAATACGAATTAGGATCATTCGGTGTAAAAACATCACAATTTTCTGCATAGCTTTTTTCAGGTAAAGGTTTTCCAAGCTTAGAATCAAGTAAAGAAAAGAACTTTCTAGCATCATCTAAATTCTGAAACAAAATATACGTAAGAAATGCTAAATAGCAAAAAGATATTCCTTGAAGCATCCTCCAAAATGCAGGATGTGGACGAGAAAGATAAGGGGAATTTGGAAGATGAACAGTAGCTATAAACGTAAAAATGATAAAAGATGCTGTGATTCCAGCTTTGGAGTTAATGAAAGGGTTTGTATCATCTCTTGTAAGACTTACAAATGCGATGACCAGAATCGCTGCCTGAAGCCAAAGGACCGTATGTGCTTTATAAAGAATTTGAGGGAATTCATATTCAAGTAAAGGGGTTTTAGCCAACACACGAGGGCCTACAATACTTTCAGATTGAGTCTGGACTGCAACGTCTTTCATTTATTCTGACGTAGGAGTCATTATCATAAATTAGGTATTTAGAATTATGTTAATAATAAAAAGTTGTTTAAATGATATGATAAGTTAATCTATTTTACCTAATAAGATTTTTTTCCCTGGTAATAAGATAGTTGCGAATAAACCTTCATTACATTGAGTATTTGATTCATAAAAAGGGAGGACTTGTCTTAAGCTTGAGACTCGGTCAATTTCTATAGTAGAAAATCTACCAAGATTCCTCGCACGATATAAGTAAAAAATACCCCCAACTGTGATAATCTCGCTAATTTCATGTAGTAAACAAAACCAATTTAAAGCTTGGTAATCCATTTTTGAATAAGCCTTATAAGTGATATCAAACATATTATGTATGAGAAATTCTTCAATAAAATACCCTATAGAAATTGATAAAAAGATAATAAATAAGCGTTTTTTACTTTGGGTTATGGATATAAGAAAATCAATACCAGTTTCCATGATGACCGCCATTTGTGTATTAAAAGCTCTTAAAGTACTTATTGAAAAACCTATAAAATGACAAATAATAATCATATACATTATCATAGTAACTGTACCGAATCCAGAGCCAAAAATGTTTAAAGCACTATCGATTATATATACAATAATAACAATGATAATCAAATAATTAGAATCTCTTTGGTCTATAACGTTTACTGTAAGTAAAAATCCTTTGCTAAACAAAAGCAAACATGCGAAAAATGCAGCTTCATACAAAGACCGGGTTTGGCTACTTAAAAGCTGTAGAATTTCAACTATTACGTGTTTTTCAAAAGGGCAGGATATATATAAAAACATATGAGTCAGTAAATTTAACGCTTTACAAATGAAGATTCCTGTTGAGAATTTATGAAAAAGTTCAGAATGCCCACGGTTTATATGTAAATTGTTTCGAATCCATAAAAAAATCCCTATAGACCATAAGATGAAAAAAGATATTGTTATTATTTTGACTTCTGAATACTTATCGCAGTGGACTATTTAGGAATTACAGTTATAATCGAAGAGAATCTGCATAGAAGTATCTGAAGTATTTAAAAGACCTTCAGCATGTTATCGAAGAGAATCTGCATAGAAGTATCTGAAGTATTTAAAAGACCTTCAGCATGTTTTTCTGATATCTCAAATATTTGCACTGTAGAATTGATATAAATATGATTGTTTCTTATGATTATAGCAATTGCTGGGGTTGTGGATTTTAGGGTTTCTATTATGTTGATGGAATCTGGGATAATTATTGCCTTGTTTGTACAGTTTGTAGTAAGGCTTGTAACCTCGCATATTGGTAGGTTTAATTCTAATGGCCAATTGAGGCTTAGGGTTACGATCCGGATAGGCTTGTATAATTTCATTGATGGGATTAGAGTGATATTACCAACCCATTCACTTGATACTGTTAAAAACAAAGCTAGGATGATCAACATTTTATATGGGAAAAAAATTGTATAAATTTTTATACGTGGAAGAACACTTAAAATATGAGCAAGTTTTATTGAATTTTTTATGTTCTAATTTTTTTTTTCAACGATTTTTCAGGATATACTTAATATGCCACTGTTGATTTTATCGAACTAAAAAATCTGATTGTTGAATCATAAGCAAAAATACTATTTCTTTATTTTTGATACTGAATAGTTGCTTAAAAATTGCCTTCGAGTTTTTTTTTCTGATATAATTCTCACTATAATAATAAATTGTTAAACTTATATTCTTTACAATTTCGCTATTAGTAATAAACTACATCTAAGCTTTCTAATTAAATTTCCTAAACAAAGCACATCCTATAAGATTATAAAAACTCATGATTTATACTTATCACAATCATATAAAATTCCCCAACTACTTATACACAACCTAATATTCATCATATATTAACATAATACCCTTATCTATAAAATTCTAATCATTCTTTCATATACAAATTACTTAGCAGTTTTTCTTTCAATAGGCATTCTCCTTGATGTTACAATAGGCACATAACGAGATTTGTTTTGACTTGACACTGTCGGACACCTAAAAGATGCTCTAATATTCTTATCTGGTTCAGGGGTCTTTTTAATATCCTTAACCCCAGGAGATAATCCTCTAGAGTAAGGATGTGAATAAATATTACTATGAACAAAATTCTCATCTTCAAAAATCATCGATTCTTGGAAACTTTCAGCTATAAAAGAATTGTTTTGTATAGCATCAGTACTTGTTGAATTTGATAGTTTCTGAGGTTTCGAATATTTTATTGTATCTGAAAGTTCAACAGGCATATCATATAATTTTCTTTTGTTAGAAATTTCATTAAGAATTGGTGTGTTTAATGATTTCATAAGAAAAATTTCTCGGTTTTTGAAGTTGATTTCGTGTTTAAGTTCAGTTATTTGATTTAAAAGCTCAGTTTCTCTGTAATTCTTTGATTCTTCTTCAAGATAATTCCATTCTCCAGATAGTTCTTCTAGTCTTTTTAACAATTCCTCATTATTAGATTCTGATTTTATTAGTTCTTGTCTTGTTGTTTCTAATTCTTCCTTAAGTTCTGCAGTGTTTTCATATGACATTTCTACTTCGATGCTTGAAAGAGATTCAGCAAGATGCTTTTTTTCTGCTAATAAACTGAAAATACGATTTTGCGCCTTACTAAGCTGTTGTATATAATCTTGTATTTCCATATCTTTGTCTTCTAATGACTTTACCAAATCTAATTCTCGGGATTTCGATGTTTTTAAGAATTCCTGGAAATTTTGCGTTAAAATTTCTAGTTTTTCTTTAGTTTCTGTTAACTCATCAATTTTTTCAATTGAGTTTTCTGTTGTTTTTTTTTCAAAGTACATGAGGATTTTTGGAGAACTCAGCTCTTCAGGAAGGGTATCAATATAATCAGGAGAACCTGTAGGGATTATTGGTAACCAAAGACATCCACTTTCGTTCAAAAGGGTAAAAGGAAAAGTTACGGATCCAATAGGAAAGGTATTGAAAGAGATTAGGATTTTAAGATTACCATTCATTGGGATTAGTAAATAGTTTTCTGGGTTGTTATAATCTGATGATGTAAGAATACCGATTTTACTTGTGTCGCTGTATAAAGAACATGTTATATGGGTATAATTGGGGATATCTATTCTAACTAGTCTAGCTTCTAATGTCATTTTTATTTGAATTCAAATATGAATAGTATGAATAAAAGAATTGGTTTCTTGGCTTTTGATAAAAAGAGTTTCTGATAGGAGCTCAGAAAAAAATCCCCATTATAAAAATGCAAAAAATCGAAGAGGTCATCGTTCATCCTCTGGTTCTTCTTTCTGTAGTAGATCACTATCATCGTGTAGCCAAAGAGACCAAGAAAAGAGTTGTTGGAGTTTTGCTTGGAGAAACTTACAAAGGCCGTTTGGATATAAACAATTCATTCGCAGTCCCATTTGAAGAAGATCCTCAAGACCCAAAAGTATGGTTCTTAGACCACAACTATCTCGAAACTATGTTTGGTATGTTCAAGCGTATAAATGCTAGGGAAAAAATTGTTGGCTGGTACAGCAGTGGTCCTGGTGTCAAAGTTCCAGACATCCAAATAAACGAAAGCTTTAAAAAATACGAAGTAAATCCAATATTTGTAGTGATAGATATCCAAGCATCAGAAACCTTAGAACTTCCAGCTCAAGCTTATGTATCTAAAGAAGAAGTTAATGAAGAAGGCAGTATTGTGAAAAATTTCTTGCATCTTCCAACAATATTAGGATGTTCTGAACCTGAAGAAGTTGGTGTTGAGCATTTATTAAGAGATGTGAGAGATGTTGCTGCAACTTCATTGGCAACAGAAACTCAACATAAAATTGCTGCACTTAAAGCTATGTTGACAAGAATACAAACTATACAAGAGTATATTGAATTGGTGTTGAATGGAGAAAAAGCAAACCATGAGATTTTTTTCAAATTACAAGAAGCGTTTAATCACTTACCTGATACAAATAGTTTATCACAAGAATTCGCTGTTAATCAGAATAACACTTACTTGGCTTTGTATCTTGCTAGTATAACAAGAAGTGTTTTGTCTTTGCATTCGCTGATAAACAATAAATCTAAGGCTTAGTTAGTTGTTTGATTTTTTGATTTTTTAAATATTATATGGAAAGGGTTGTATAAAGTGTGAGCATGGAAAATTTGGATAAGAAGTAATTACAGGAAATTTTTAGTGACTGGAAAAGGTTATAGAAAAAAATATTTTGGAAAGAAAAATTGAAGATGGAGGATTTAGGATTAGATATTTTGGAATATAGCAACTAATAATATTCAATATTTTATTCCTATAGTAAATTAATATTTACATCTCCAATTATACTAAAAAATATCTTAAATTTATTTCTAATGTTTATAAGACTTATACCATCTTTGTATAAGTATAACAGAATCTCTTATATCTTTATAAATCATCTTAACCGAATGCATTCTAAATGTTTTCTGTATCAAAATTGCCGCTAAATTTTCTTTATCCAACTTTATCTTCCTATAAACTTTATAATGCCTTTGAATTTTAACAGTAGATTTTATTGCTGTATTTGGATCAAGGCCATTACATTTATTCTTTAAATGATTCCTATAAGCATTTTGTATAATCCTAGCACTTTTGTCGTATTTTGACTTTATAGAATTGCTTAAAATACTTCTCCTTGGACTATCAGTATTTTCAAATATAGATCCTCCTTCAGAAGATATCTCCGGTTCTTCTTCAATAATATCAATATTATGTTTATTATAATCTTGAGGGATTAAAGTCCCTGTATCTCTTTTAAGCGATCCATGAACTTTATCATTTTTATCATCATCATCATCATCTTTATTTCCCTTAAATATCTCATTTCCTTTATCCTCTAGTATCAAAGGTAAAACATCTAACTTTTCTTGATCCCTGTTTACAAAATTGTCAAAATCTTCTAAATATCCATCAGTCCCAGTTCCAATTTCATTTTTTTCTGGTACATAAAATTCAGTCTGCTCCATCTCATCCACCTTATCTAAATCATTTTTCCCCTCTACAAAATTATCACCCTTATAATAATCTAAAACCTCAGAATTCACATTGATTTTACCTATTTTTTTATAGTTCAAATGTTTTTTTCTGCATAAATAACGTCTTATGTGTTTTTGAATAACAACAGCAGCTTGGTTTCTAATTTTTCCTAAACGTAAAGCTTTACTAGAAACTATTCGGATTTGTTTTTTATTCGTTGGGATTATTGGGACTATTGATATTTTACTGCTAATATCTTCATTTACTTCTAATAAAGGCTTAAGATTTTTATGTCGAAAACTTTTTAGGGGTTTTTTCTTATCACAAGCTGGAGAACTTGATTGAGTGTAGTTGACAAGAAAAGATTCATTAGAAGTTTTACGATGTTTATCTGATAAAGAATTGTCCCTATGGCGCCAGTTATATTGAGAGTTTTTATGCATTGGTTGAAGTCGATCACCAGTGAGAAATCTTAATGATGTCAAAGGGGATTCACGAGCATCTTTACTAACACCTGAGCTATAAGGACTATTTATAGATGAGGGTCCTACAATATCGCTAATTTTATACTTTTCTAGTGCCATCGTTAAAACATTACTAGGTCCCAGTTTTAGCATAGCAATCTCTCTAGCTTTACAATCATACTTTACTGATTTCTGGTGTTGTTTCAAATGTTCACATATAACAGCAATATTCCTATATGCAACCACAATAGCTGTTATTGTATTAATATTATCATCAATTGTTTTAAGTAGTTTTGTTGCTTTTAAGCTGTTATCAAGTGCTTCTTCAAATTTTTGCAAATAAACTTGTATAGAAGATATATTTAACAATGTACATGCATACATATATTGATCTTCAATTTCCCCTGCTATTATATGTAAGATAGATAAAGCTTTAAGAGGATTTTGTAATCGAAAGTAACAGGAACTTAGATTTAACATTGTAAATATCTTTATATTATGTGGAGTTGTTTTTGTTATAAGTTCTTCAGCTTTTATTAGCAGTGAAAGAGCTTTTTTAACATCATTTTCAGAGAGTCTTTCAGTTGCTGATTTGTTTAGATTGATAATATGCCCAAATGATTCCATTAGAAATTATTTCGTAGAGGGTTGAGTGTTTAGGAAATGGTTTGGAGTAGGGGAATTTGTATTTTTTGTAAAGGAAATCGGGGGTTTTATAAAAATTAAGAGTTTAGGTTAAGATTTTTTTGAAAGAGGTTTTTTGATATGCAGTTGATAGTTGGGATTTTTGAAGTTATTTTTAAGTTTTTAAATCATGGGTAAAAATTATATAAAGTTTTGATTTATGATGATTAGGATAATAGTTAGATGATAGATGTGAATAGAGGATTTTAGAAGAAATTTTTGATAGGTTTTAGATTTTGTTTTTTATGTCGGAGAGAATCTTTAAATTTATGTTTGATTTTTTTTGTTTGGGTGTGTAATGATTTATTTGTGTTTTTATTGTTGAATATGGGATTATAGGATAATTAGTTATAGATGTAGAGAATTAAAAATAGATTAGTTTTTTTATGATAAATTTAGTTATGGGATTTTAATATTATGATTGAAGTATCAACTTTAATGATTATAAGTGATTTTATATTTTTAGATGGGTAGTTGTTGTTTAAGGCTAAAAATTATTGTAATTTGATGAGATTTCTAATAGATTTTTGGATAATTTAAGATAGGAAAGACTTTAGTTTATTAAAAGAAGGGGGTATTTTGGTATTTTATGATAATCGAATAATCTTTTAGTTTATAATTATGGCTTAGTATGAACTTTCTCTGACTTAAAATGTTATTTTTATATTTTTGTTAGAATTTAAACTTTATACTATTATTTGTATTTGCTCCCTATTTTGCATAGTATATTTGGTTTAAGTTGCTTTTTTTTTACTTAACCAACTTATGTTCTTATTAAAATCAATCTTTTGATTGTCAAAAAAGACGCCTTGATATATTAAAAGTATTAAAATATTACTACAACTTTTCTAATAAACTTTATACAAAAAAATCCTTACAACTTAGCACTATAAATTTCTTACCAAAATCTTAAAATTCCTATATCAACAAACCATCATTTAGCATAAAAAATCATTTATTCTCAATCTCCTATAAATGCATAAAAGAAATACAAATCAATAAAAATATCCATATTTAATGAAATTATCAAAAATGTTCTCGANACAAACCATCATTTAGCATAAAAAATCATTTATTCTCAATCTCCTATAAATACATAAAAGAAATACAAATCAATAAAAATATCCATATTTAATGAAATTATCAAAAATGTTCTCGACTAAATTTTATCAACTATTCTTTTTTCTAGATTAAAATATCTTATCGTGATAATCTACAGTAGTTTTCCAATCACAATCTTATGCTCATTCTCACTTATATGTTATTAAATTTAGTTTACTTAAAATATTCTTAAAAACTAAGTTTAATTTATATCTATCATCCTATTATTGCGCTGTTCTAATAGTAATAATATCTTTCACTCTCAATATTTGCGCTTATCTGAATAAATCTTATTTTATATAAGCCAATAATTCTATTAATTTCGAGAAAATTGCCGAAAAAGAAAATATTCTAGACTCTTTACAAAAACTTCGCATGTATGACTTTCATTATTGAAGCTTAATTTTAATATTTCTAAGCAATCTAAATATCATGCTAAATCATAAAAGGATTTAGTAAATATAGTGTGACCTACGTGCCTTTCCACAACAAAAAATATTTTCAATTTTACATAATCAAGTATATAGATAAATGATACTTGCAATGGAAAATCTGAAATGGAAACATACAAAATATATAATAATTTATGCGAAATAAAAGATAAGGCACAAAGAAACGAAAACTCGTACTGGTATGTTTGCTAAAATCTATGAAAAAAATTTTTTTTCATAGAGAATGCTAAGAAAATGTATATTTATTATTCTATATGTATGGAATTTGATATTAAATACGAGCTTAGTCAAGATATTTTTCGAAAAAAAAATAAGATTTTATATATAAGCCTTCTTAAAGGTACTTTTCTTTGAACTATTTCAGCTTTTTACTCTCTGTATAAAATTTTTATATAATTTCACAACCAATTTGTTATTTGTTATCAACAACCCTAAGTTCATTCAAAAGACAATATTTCTATAAACCCTAGAAAACACAACAACCCAAAGCATCTCCAAAGCCAAAAATCGCACCAAAACAATCATAAAAAATTATCTTCTAAAAATTTCATGATTCAATTTAACAAAAAATTCTAGAAGATTTTATCTCAGAAAGACGAAATTTCGATTAAAAAATTCAAAGTCTGCAAGAAAACCAAAAAAATCTTCCCCTTTTTCGAAATCTCATTTGAATAATAGTATTATATAATAATACTATATCTTCTGCCCAAGCGCTATTTTTTTTAATAATCGCCCTCACTTAAGCCATAACCCAAGTTCCATCTACAATAACAATACCGATAAGCTTTCTCACCATTAAACCATCTCTAAAACCTTAAAAACCCAGCTATAACCTCATTAAAACCTTAAAAAATCCAAATCTTTTCCAATAAAAAACCCTTTGGCAATTTTTTTATCTAAAACCAAGTTCTCAGGTCTTATCAGACCAGAAACATCAAATACATGATTTTCATCGCATAAAACCAAGAAATCTCAATAAGATCATAAAATCACAAAATCATCAGAAATATAAGCATAATTCTTCCTTTATAAGTACAAAATAATGCATACCAAAGAAGAAAAATAACATACCAGAAATCCTTTCAAGATAAAAGTGAATATTAGAGACTTATACTAAAATCTCCCAAAAGTTAAACAAATGTATCATATGATCTAAAAAACAAGAGCCAAACCAAGTTAACAGACATTTGTATATACAAAAACCTAGTTATCCCTCCAAATCAAACCAAAAAACCTAATCATAAACTAACACATAAATCCTAAAGCCAAGACGTCAAATTAAAACTAATTTCTTTAAGCATTAAGAATAGATAAAAATCATAGAAAGAATCCTTTAAATACAACTTACTAAGAGCTTCAACCAAAAAAGGCCTTCCAGAACAACTTTGTACTAATCAAAGAAATAAACCATGCAAAAGTTTTATGCTTATTACAATTTCGCCTATAATCATAAAAACACTATGGGAAACTGAGAAGAATAAAAAACTTAACAATTTTTTTTAACCTAATTACAAAACTAAGCTTTTATTTTGTATAATACCTTAGAATATACTTTAAGAAGTGTAAAATAAGTTAATTATAAGATAGTTATATACTAGAATAGCTTTATTAGATTTTAGTTATAGTTTTTAGGTTATTCTAATATTGGCATTGATGGGAAATTTTTTGTTTGATTTGGGGTAAATGTTGAAAAGATACTCATAGTTTTTAAGACAAAGGGGAAAATTGAAGTTAAAATATAGGATGTTGTATTAAAGGAATGATTGTTTAAGATTATTTAGGTTTAGATGTTTGAGGATTAGGATTTTTTACCTGGAGAGTTTTACACCATTCTCTTTGGATGGGGTGTATTAGGGATTTATTTATGAGGATTAGATTATTAAAAATCAGAAGGACTTAGGGGTATATGTATACTTATGCATGCTAAAGTGGTTGTGATTATAGGTTATACATAATTTATGTTTTTGAGTTTAACTTTTTGAATGCCATATTAACTAGATTAGGAGATTTATAATGTAATAGCTTTCAGGACTTGAATAAGAAAGGAATCTGCTTATAAACTCAAACAAAGCTATTTATAATTCCATAAATAAATTATCACCACAATCTTACTTTTCCCTCATTCTATAATCCAAAGCTCACAAATTAATATTAATCAAAATCATCTAAAGTCAACATATTCAAATTCCACTAAAATTCCCATGCTCAATCACTTCACTTCATCAACAATCATCTTTACTAAAAATTCTTATAATGTACTTCCCAAATTTTATTAGTATCAAATATGTCGAATAAAAATGCATTCTAGAGTGTTCCACATATTTCTTACTTCAATATTTCTCACTATATCCCATTTGTTACATTTCCTATAAAATTTCCTAAAAATCATCCTATGTCCAACTTATATCAAAAAAAAATAATACTTAAACTATAGCCAGAATCATTTTTTAAAATTTTGTTAGAATAATAATATACTAAATACTNCATTTGTTACATTTCCTATAAAATTTCCTAAAAATCATCCTATGTCCAACTTATATCAAAAAAAAATTATACTTAAACTATAGCCAGAATCATTTTTTAAAATTTTGTTAGAATAATAATATACTAAATACTAACCATTGTCATAATAAATGTCTAATTTTGGTGATCTCTGCTCAAGCTCTTCAGCTTTTTGCCCTTTCTGTGAGAAAAGTCTCAACCCCATATGCGAAAATCCTATTCTAACTACGACTGAAGGGGAAGATTATGAAAAATACTATCGAAACTTTGTCGAAATGATTGAAGAGAAAAATTCTTTGATGAAAAATATTGGAGACCTTGTAAAATCGATATCAGAAAAAATTAAAAATTTTGAAGAAGGGCCTTCGTATAGAGAAGACAGAAAAGAAGTTGTATATTCTAATGTACTATGTGTTTCAGAAAGAAATCTCCAAGGATTTTTTGAAAATAACGTTGATTATGAATTTTTGCTAAAACTTGAGAATGACTGTTCTAGAACATGGCTTAAGAAAAAACCATTTCAGCTAATGGTTAGAGTTGTTGATAGTTCAGGTAACGAAAAACAATTAGAAAAAATAACGAGATTTCGTGTGTTGCTTTTTACTAATGAAAGCCCACCAAAGCTACTTACTGAAGCATTGAATGAGGAAAAAATTTTAATTGGTACAATAGTTGCAGAAGGAAATACAAGAATACTTTTCCGCAAGGTTGTTATTAATGAAGTATCGTCACGATACCCTGGTGGATGCTTTACTTTAGTTGTATACCCTGAAGGGGAAAATAATATAAAGCCCTTGGTTCTTAATAACTTTATAGTAAAGTCCACAAATGGAACTCAGGGAGGAGGAAGAAAAAGAATCAAAATAGAAAATAATCACAAAGGACCAAATATTGAATAGAGATAAATATATTAATCTTCTATATAAGTTTTTATCTAACTCGAAAATTTTTGCTAAATTTTTTTTATTCTTTAGGATTAAGAGATATTTTTTTTCAAACAAGAAAAATTTTAGCATCAGTTATAGGTATAATAATCTCTTAATCAATCAAATTTTCTGATTATTTTTCGATATTTCGGTATGCGCTAAAGTATTTAATTTCATCGGAATGATTATTATTTTTATTATGATTATAGAAATAAAGTTTATAAATTGACTGTTTATATTTGTCGCATGTAAGAGTAAATTAGTTTAACTATTTTCTATTCTTTGCTGAAGCTTGAAAATTATTTATTTTTATCAATATATTGTTGTTATAAAATCAATTTCTTTAGTTATTGTTAATACAATTCTATACAAAGTTTATTATAATAAATTTTAACAACTGTATAAGACTATTAAAGTTTAACTTTCTATATTCGGAATATCAATAATACTTTAGCTTTAAAATATAAACCTAGTTAACCATTATAAATTCCCTAAAGCACTTAATAAAATACACCCAGAAAACTAAAATATATTGATTATCATATCTATTTCCTCATAAACAAAAAGCTCTTTACCAATCTCTCCTAATAAAATTTAATATTTTCCCTCCTTTAAAGTACTTTAAAAAAATGGCTTAAAATCTCAATGCATTTAAAACACTTATAACTTAAATTTTATATTCCCTAATGCTTTATGAGCATAAAATAAGCATCTTAATCTTATTTTTTTTTAAATTAGTCTCAGTATTGTAATTTTGTATTTATCTAACCTTTATCATAAACTATAGTAAATAAGATAGTAATGAATTCACACCACTAATAATAATATGTGTAATATGAATGCTCTTTGCCCGATAAAAGAAGGACCATGCTCATGCATTACAAAACTACAGATTCAGTTTATTCCTATGATAAATGAGGATTTTAATAACCCTTTTATGCTTAATAGACTTATAAGAATTATGGACCAGCAAGTCGAAGAGCTTAAGCAAATTTCAGAAATAGCTAAAAAGGTATTAGATACTATAACAAATAGCAAAAAGATTATTTCTGATCAAAGTGATTCTCCAATTGTGAATTCTGGAGAACTATGCTCTCGTGGTGGAATTTTAAGATTCTTACGATTCAACCTTACACCTCATAGCTTAAATATTCAATTTACTGATATGCCACCAAATCCAGCTTATAAAGATAGATGTTTTAGTTTTAGTGTTTTCATAGCCGACCAAGAGAATAAAAAAATATTCTTACAAGAAAAACTTTTTCTAAAAATAATGCTCTTTACTTGCCAGACACCAATTCAACCTTTAAAAATGAGTACATCTGGAGATCAAATCCTTCTCGGAAACATCCAAACTGAAGGCAATTCCGATTTTCATTTCAAAAAAGTTATAATAAAAGAAGTTTCTTCTCGTTTTCTCCACGGCAATTTTTTCTTTGTTATCGCCCCTCAAAATGCAGAATTTATTAGGCCACTTATAATGAAGGACTTTATTGTGAAATCAAGAAAATGCCCTCATGATTTGATTGATAAGCATATGAAAATAGATGATGGGACTATTGATGATTAACTAAAGTAATTTATTAGTTAAAGCATTGAACTATAGGAGAAAAAATGCTGAAAAAATGTAGGGTCAATTAGAATAATTTGGTTAAAGAATTAAAAATGCTTATTTTTGGTAGGATTGAAAATTACTATGAAAGTTTATTTTTTAATAATAATTTGTGTGTGTTTTTTACTATTGGTATTAAGATAGATTATTATAATCTTTTAGATGTGATGCTTATTTTACGGTTTAAGACTGTAGATTATCAGACCATTTTTTCATAACAGAGTTTTAACCTTGATTTTTTACTAATGGAAAATTTTCAAAGCTTTTTGGGAATAATTCTTGTGATAAACTGAAATTTTTTCCATTTTGGTATTCAAGTAATACATTGATAGAATATTTAAAATTTTACGAATTATAAGCTAAAGTTGCTAGTTTGATATTGAAATTGAAATTATAGAGTTATGGCATATCTGCCTTTTACTATACTGAAAGGAAGATTTTCTTATAGAAAAGATCAGATAAAGGTTATGGGTGCATTAAAAAATCCCTGTTTTATGGTTTTTGTTTGTGATTTTTTTGGCCTTGCTGGGGTTTAATTTTCTTTATATGAATTTTTGTGACTCTTATAAATATAACTTTAAGAGTTTAAAGACTTAGTTGCTTATATTATCTAATGATGAAAGTCCTTAAATTTGTCCCCTGACATGAATTTCTTACTTGATAAAGATATTATAAAATTCGCCCAGGATAAAAATTTTGTCTGAACATCTGTTTAATAAAACATGCCTTTAAAGCTCATAACTTAGTGCTGTATTAAATGAAATATAAGTATGGTCATTTGCTTTAGGATATATAAAAAATAAAACCTTAAAAACTGATGAATTTCCTTTAATAGCTTTGAAAAACTATGCCTTTTGCTAGAAAAGCATAAATTGTTTTAATACAAATTTTGATATTTATTTCAGATATATATTAAGTTAAAATACTATCTTTTGCTTAAATGCAAATCATGGTGTTTAAGATAAAGAATATTGAATGAGTAGCTATAATGGATATTATCTTAAATAGAAATTTTATATGCATTTTAAATTTATTTAATATAGCTTATGCAGCCAATTTGCTTTTAGTACATTTTAGTTTGAATAAGTATCATTTTTACACTAAAAAATTTATTTTCTGATAAGGATTAAAATAATAAATACAAAATTCAAGGAATTTAGTGTAAAAAGAATAAAGATTTTAGTCCTTTGTGATTATCATAATTATAATAATATGTCTTTCGCTTGTAGTAAGCAAAAATGCGTTATCCTAGCTGAAATGCAGTGCACATGCCCCCAAAAGCTCAGATTTTGCAAAAATCATATTTTAGAGCACACCTTAAGTACAAATTGTGATATCAAGAACATTGTCGAGAAGCTAAAACAAGCTCAAGGCAAGTTGAATGAAACCAAGCAAATTCTTACATGTCAGAAAGAAAATATTTTGGCTACAGCTTTAGATATGATTTCCCGAATCAACAAAATGCTTAATATCAGCCTAGGCCATATCAACAGTAAGATAAATACTCTTAATTTTATGATGAAATCTTGCGACACTCAAAATTTATCAAAAATTACTGAAGGCTTAAATATGAATAAGTATAGCAAATATGATTTTATTTCTTCAATAGACAAATATTTAAGAGTTTTTGAGCCTCATGGTTTTTTATACTTAGTAATTCTTTCAGATCTTAGCTTAGAAGATAAGAAAAAAATGCTTATTGACTTTGAATTTGAAGGATTTCAAGACCTCACTAAAAATGAAGCTTTAACTATTGACAATATTCAAGCAACTTTAGATGGAAAATATATCTTTCTTTGTGAGCTTTATTTTAGACTGTAACTTTGAAACAGGTAATATTTATTAAGATAGTAAAAAATATTAAGCCGACAGCAAAGCAGCAGGTATTTTATATCAAGAAGGTAATTTGCATTTAGGTTCTTAATATTTAGAATGTGATTTTTAAATAGTCATTACTGGTATTTATAATACAGGTATATAATATTCAGAGGGTATTATATATCTAGAAGGTATTTCTTACATAGAAAGTAATCTTCATATAGAAGGTACGCGAAATTCAGAAGATGTATCTAAAGCAGGTAAAATGAATTTAGAAAGTAAATACTATAAAGGTATATTAAATATAGAAAGTGCTGATTCTTCACATTTTGGATGTAATTACTATAAAGGTAAAAACTATTAAGTTACACCAATTTATTCAGATATCAGTACTTGAAATTCAGGTATTTTTTATTTAGAAAGTATATCATATTAAGAACGTAGCTATTATGCAGGTAAAGATTATTCAGCATGTATTTTCTATAAAGGTATTTAATATTCAGTTGAATATCTCAACACTGGTAGCTTATATTAAGGCTGTATAAGTTATTTAGTAAACAAAATTTATCTTGGTAATATAAATTCAGGAAGTAATTTTAATATAGGTATTCATTATGTAGGTGGTATCATTAATATAGGTATTATATATTAAGAAAACAATCTATATACATGTAAAATTTATATAGCCAGTAATTTCTATATAGGTATATAATATTCAGTCGGTATTTAATAGCCAGGTATGATTTATTTAGTTAGTACAGTTTATTCAGGTATTTTATAAATAGAAAGTATTTTGTATTCAGGTAAATAAAAAACAGATCGTGATTTTAATATAGGTATTTTAGATTCAGAAGGTATTTTTAATATAGGTAATTACTAGTAAGAAAGTACTTTTAACTTAGAAAGTATAATATAGAAAGGTATAAAAAATTCAGAAAGTATATTTTATTAAGGTATTGAATATTAAGAGCGTATTCACAACTCAGGTAGACTATATTTAGAAAGTAATTATTACATAGGTAGCCTACATTTAGAAGCACAAAAACGCAAAGGTTTGTGATATTCAGCAAGTATACCAAACTTAGAAAGTAATCCATATACAGGTAAAAAAAACTTAGAAAGTGCGAAATATATAGTCATCGTCTACAAATGGGACAGCCGAAGAGTTGAGCTAGAAACAAGTGAATACAGCATCAAAAATCTCGGAAATGATGCATGGATCAAAGAATACAAGGAATGCAACTACGAAAAAATCTTATTCAAAGATTAAAACTTAGATTAGTATTTAGTTTAGTTTAGTACTTAAAACCCATTTAAAAAAACTTCTACAAAAAAAAATAAATCAACCTTTCCACATATTATCAAACCACAAAACTTTCTCACAAATAATCATCCCCAAAATTTTGCAATATTACCTAACTAATTACTGTGGAAGAATCCTTATCAAAATATGGTCCTTAGGGTGTGACCTAACTTCATAAAGGCACATTCCACACACATCAAAATCACTACAAACAGCACATTTCCATCTAACCCCAGATATTTTTTCCTTACACAAATTGCATATAATATCAAACCTATCTCCCTCATCAATTCTGTCTACACTAAAATTAAAAGCTCCCCAGGTCAGGTGGTCCAGACCTGCGACATCTTGAGTAAATCTAAATACTGGATGTGGATGGTTACAATTTTCACAAAAATATAAAGCGGGTTTACAATAAACACATAAATAATGAGTTTTTTCTAATAATTCATCACATACCGAGCATTGTTCACCAGGGGAAATTGTATGTGATGGGGCTTCATATATGATATTGTTTAAAGCAATTGGGAAGAATGATAATAAAATATCATAAAACTCTTCAATTGTCTCTTTTTGAACAGTTAAGTATTTGCCTTCAAGTCTTACACGTTTTTCTTCATGACTTTCTGAATTTAAGAATATTTTCTTTGAGAAAGTGAAATGAACATTAGGCATTGGACATGCTGGATGTTTTTCTTGCCATTCAATTGTGCTGTATTCAAACCTACTTTTTTTCTCTAAGAATTCATCTCTTGAGAACACTTTTGGGAAAAGAAGATCTTTTAAAATATGATAGATATCGGTATAAGTCATATCACATCTTAAAACTATTACAGAATTGTGGATGACGAAGAATTCACCTGGATGGGATTTTAGTTCGATACTGGTTAGGTCTGTTTTGTTTATACAGATAACTTTGGTTTTTTCAGCAATTTCAGGACTTTCATCTAATATTTGTGTGAGGTGACGTAAAAAATACTCGTTTTCACTACCTGGAAAGATTAGTAAATACCATAAAGACCCGTCTAGTTCTAGTTTTGTGTTTTCAAGGGTTAAGGTTTTTATTGTACTACCCAAATTAGGAAGTATTTTCCTAGGTCTTCCATCAATCATTGCCGATATTTCTTTAGGCAAGTTGTGCGACAAGTCCAATACCGAATGAATAATTGTGTTCTTAACAAGCAAAAAACAAGGAATTTCACTAACCTCAATGCCTTGTCTCGAAATTCCAGAAAGTCCAAAAGCGTGGAAATTTTGAATATTCGGGATTATAGATTCAGCATTTTCATCAATGCAAATCGACACAACTTCAATATTCTCATGGCTTTGTAATATCTCTTCTACATGTTGAAGCAATTTGCTATACGATTGAGATCTAGAGGCCCAAATTACTATGCAGTAAAAAGGCTTTGTCCATGAAAGCGTAACATTTTCTTGAGATCCTATTGGGTGAAGCTCTAGTTCTGGACACTCTATACCTGGCAATAATGTGAAGTCTGGGATAACTTCGGTCAAAGTTGAGGGAGGAAGGATGTGCATAAATTTTTCATATGAGTTCTTCGTACAACTGCAGTATAAAGTTGATGTTAAATCTTCTTTATCTAGATGAATTGATAACTCTAAATTCAGCACACAATCTTTCAAATTAGAGGTTTTAGCCTTTTCTAGTACTGATACTGATGATTCTTTATATTTTTCTAGCATTTATATTCTTTCTTAAATCTTTAGCTTTAATATTCCTATTTCCTAAGCTAATTAACTTCTTTTGTTCAGTGATTATTCGCATTGTATTGCTGTTATTTCAATAAAGCTCATATAAAAATGTTTTAATGTCATATTTTCTCAAAGTTAATCATATTTATCATAATAAACATATTATTTTAACCTAAAATGATATAATCTTTTTTCAAACTTTTTTTATAAGCTTGCGCTTGTAGGTATTATTCATCTCTTATAAAGTATTTTTTATGGGGTTTATTTTTATTTTTTAAGGGAAAAAGTTATTTTCCCGATAAGACGATCTTGATTTGGTATATAAAAATCTGTTTGTATATAAAAAAATAGTCAAAAAATATTTTTCAAGCAGATATTATCAGTTTAATAAGTTTATTAATTATATTTACTATAAAAAATGCTCAGTTTATAATAAAAGCTTGTATCCGTTTTAGATTATTTATGTTTATATCATTTATATATAAGCTGAAGAAATTCAGTAGTTTACAACTAAATTTTTATCCGTTTTATCTTACCCAATGACTGTGATACTATTTATATTAACCAGAAATGCAATCAGAAAAACAACTTCAAGACAATCTCGATTTATCACTTCTTTCTTCTGATTTTTCTATATCCCCAATGCCAACAACAAATACAGAATCAAAATCAAGCAAAACTAGCACAGCTTCAACTGTTAGTCTAACTACCCACACTCAATCCTCACCCAAATACAAACTAGTCCAAAACATGTCAACTTCATCAACAACACATCTAAGAACTCCACGATGTTTTCACAAGGAATCACACTTATTCCCAGCAGCAGCCAAAAAAATAAATCCTCCTCCGAAAATCCATTTTATAACCCCAACTCGTGCACTTCTTGATCACTTCGAATTTCTCACAGAATATGAACACAATGAAATCAGCTACTACGAAGAAATTTACTTTGTCGGGAAGGATTGTATAAAAAACCGTGGAGGATTTGATGATGAAGATGGATATTACAAAATTGTGATAGGAGACCATCTAGGCTATCGTTATGAAGTTAAAGAATTCCTTGGTTCCGGGACTTTCGGCCAAGTATTTCATTGTTTTGATTATAAACGTCATATAAACGTTGCAATAAAAATCATCAGAAACCAAACTTTATATCGTACCGCAGGGGATTTAGAAAACAAAATCCTTCATGAGCTTTCTAAAGCTGACCCAAACGACTTAAATTGTATCGTAAAAAAACTCAGAAGCTTTGAATTTAGAGGACATTTATGTTTAGTTTTTGAGCTTCTTTCTTTAAATCTCTTCCAATTCCTCCATAAAAACAAATATCAAGGTATCAGTATCCCATTAATAAGAAGAATATCAGTTCAAATGTTTATGGCTTTAAAAACAGTACATAATGTTGGGATAATACATTGTGATTTAAAACCTGATAATGTTTTATTGAAATTTGAAAATAAAAGTAGTATAAAAGTTATTGATTTTGGGTCTGCATGTCAAGAAGGGAATAAAGTTTATGAGTATATTCAAAGCAGATATTATCGGGCACCAGAGATTGTTATTGAAGCTGGATATGATAAAGCTATTGATATTTGGTCTGTTGGGTGTATATTGTATGAGTTGTTAACAGGAAATCCATTATTTCCAGCCAATAGTGAATATGAACTTTTTAAGATGTTTGTTGAGGTTATGGGTATGCCTCCGATGAATTTTATTATGAAAGGGAAAAGAAGACAATATTATATGGATGTGAATGGGAAACTTAGAAGGGCAACTCAGCCTGGAATTCGCCCGATATCTTTGATGTTGGAGAGATTTGATGAGAAAATAAAAGATTTGATTGATAGGTGTATTAGATGGATTCCTGAAGATAGGATTGATGCCGAAGGAGGATTGCAGCATGTATGGGTTAGAGGAGGACAGAAGGTTAATCCTATGTGATTATTATAATTATATCAGGCTGTCTTAAGATAGATAGGTAATCATTCTTTATTCTTATATATAAAGTCTTTTTATATTGTGAAAATAATATAAATTTATGATTTCATAGCAAAAAATACCAATTTCATCTCTTTGGAAAGTGAAAATAATTGTGAAATATTGAAGATGATTGTTGGGAGTTTAGGGAATATTTTATTTAATGCTGGAGAGATGGAGTTTTTTAAGGATTTGATAGTGAAAAGTGGATGAACTAATAAAACTAGATTTGGCGAATTTATATAAGAAATATGATTAAGATTTTATTTATAAATGTTGATAGTTTTTAATAAAGTTTGATTCATTTACAAGTAAATTATAACTACTCAGCTATGTTTATTCTTGATACATATCCCTAACGACTTTAAGTTTTTTAACATTTTTCTGTTGAGCTTCCATAATCCAATCATGTCTCAAAGCCTCTTCAGGGGTCATCCTTTTCTTTGGGTCCCACTCTAAACACTCTATATGTTACTTACTTTGTATAAACTCCACAAATTTTGCATCAGTACATTTCAAAACCTCATCAAGCTTTTTTGTATTAGGCCTTACAATTCTTCCTCTGCTATCCATAGTTAATCTAGGACGATTTTCTCTATCAAAAAAAAACTTTTTCCGCAAGCTTCGTGACAGTAGATCCAACGAAGGTACATCATTTATTTCAAGAATCATCGTCATTAATTCAACTTCGTTATTAGCTGGAAACAATGGAGTTGCTGTGTAAAGTTCAGCTAATATACAGCCTAAAGACCACATATCAATAGTATTCGTATACGGGACTCCTAGTAAAATTTCTGGAGCTCGATAGAAACGTGATTGAATATATGAATAAATTCTTTCATGATCATAGCAGCTTGATCCAAAATCAATAACTTTTATACTCGAACTTTCTGAGTTTCTAAGTAAGATATTTTCTGGTTTAAGGTCACAATGAATAATATGAATCGATTTAAGAAATTTTAAACACTGTAAGACTTGAATAGCGATTTTACGAATAAGTAAAGTAGACATGCCTTTGAAACTATTTTCTTTTAAGAGTTCATAAAGGTTCATACTTAGAACTTCAAAAACTAAGCAGATATGCCCACGAAATGTAAAATATTCTTTAAGATGAATACAATTAGATGAATCATCTAAATCTTTATTGTTAATATTTTCAAGTAAGCGTATCTCAATAGCCGCCTGCGCGTTGAATTTTTTCTTATTTTTAATAATCTTCACCGCAACAATTTCGTTTTTTTTATAATCCAAACACTTAACAACCTGACTAAAACTCCCTCTTCCCAGTATTTCTAAAATTTCAAACCTATACGCAATAGCATCCCCTTGTATAAGATTATAATTCCCTAAATCATCATCAAAGTTTTGTCCAATGCCTTCCTTAATCAACAATCTTGGAACATTAAAAGACAAATAATAAACCTTAGCAATTTCAACAACCTCAGCTTTTTCATACTCAGAAAAATATCTTGAAAAAAGCTCAAGTGCCACATCAGAAGAAACAGGTAAATCAAGTGATTCAAATTCTTTTATTGGGTCATCAAATTTTGTATGTACACAAATATTATGTTCCCTTATTGACTTTTGTGCAGAAGAGTTTCGATTTGTTACTCGATAAGATTTGAAAGCTGAACTGAATTTACGACTAGCTCTTGCTGATAAAAGGTCAAATTTCAGTTCAGGAATTTGACTGTTGCCTTGTTTAAGAGTTTTTCTTATAGGTCTTGATGATGAATGTCTTCGAGCTGTACTTACTGGAGACCTTTGTGGAGTTGTCATGGTCAATAACATTTTTTATTCAAGGAGATTTTTGAAGGACTTTATGAAAGGTAAAAAGTTTTAAAGGTAAGGAGGGATTTAGTTTTAATAGGTAAAATGAAGATTTAGGTTCTAGAAGGATTAGGTTTAGGGAAAAAGTTTAGATTTTTAGGGTTTTAGATGGGGAGGAATTTTAGGAGAGCGAATAGGAAAAAGATATATTTTTTAATCTGCATTAGTAGAGATATAAACGGATGGAATATAGAAACTGATGCTTTTATAATAATAATTGATAATACATGGGAGCCTGCTGTATGAAAAACCACAAAATATCAAGCAAATCCAATGATGATAGCAAAGAAAACGCACCCGTCTCTTCGTCTATATCATATTCGGCACAGGCAACTTTTAAGAAAATTCCAACAAACATAAAAATCATTCCAGCAAGTCCACCATTAAATTCAGTTGAACGCGATATCCCGTCTCCAAAAAGCATGAAAAGCAGCAACTCTAGTTCTCCAGTTTCAAGCAGAAAACAACAAAATCTGTTCGAAATGGCCAAAATTAAGTTAAATTCCTCACAAACCCTAAAGCCAGAATCCACAATGGATGAAGAACCAATTCATAAAGCTAAGCGTTTTTCATTAATGATCCTTCAAATCCCTGGTCCAAACCCAAATGATTCTAATGACTCTGAAAGCGATCGTATATCAAGTGGAAGTGAATTTGATTCTATACCAAATCCATTGCCTCATCATGCACATTCTCAAACAGAAGTCGAGAAAAATTTTTCTTTAACTTTTTTATCATCAAAGTCTATGTGTGAAGTAATTCGAACAAATTCTATGAAAAAAGAACGATCATTTGAAGGGAAAAAAATATTAAATCAATACACATTTGAAGGTCTTTTAGGAACTGGAGCTTTTGGGAAGGTATATAAAGCTATTGATGAAAATGAAAATTTAATAGCAATAAAAGTTTATAATAAAAGAATCCTAAAAAGTAGATGGATCGGGAAGAAAAGAACAGCTTGGGATTTAGTTGAAAGTGAAATTCTTATAATGGGAACTTTAGATCATTCTAATATTATTAAGCTTATAGAAGTTATTGATAAGCCTGATAGTAAAAAAATCTATCTTGTTTTAGAATATGCAGAAAAAGGGTCGATTTTTGATATGTGTCCATTGATGGAAAAAGATGCTAAGAAATACTTTGGGGATTTTATTGAAGCTCTAGAGTATTTACATAATGAGGCTTTTGTAGTCCATAGGGATATAAAGCCTCAAAATATGCTTGTTTGTAAAGACAACTCACTTAAAATATGCGATTTTGGTGCAGCACAGTTTATAGATAACATGAGAGATGAATTAACCAACTCCGCAGGGACATACTTGTTTATGCCCCCCGAAGCACACAAAACTGGGGGTTTTAGAGGAAAACCTGCTGATATCTGGGCAAGTGGAATCACTTTGTTTTATATGTTAACAGGAAAAACTCCATATAAAAGTCGGAATATTTCAAAATTGTGTGAAGAGATAAATGAACAAGATATTGAGTTTCCTGAGGAACTCAGTGAAAATGCTAAAGACTTAATAAAGTCTATGACAGCTAAAGACCCAGAAAAAAGATCTGATGTTAGTATGATAAAGTTGCATTCATGGTTTAAAGAAGTATAATGTAATAATTATTAAAACTATGAGGATAATTTTAGCATCACTGTGTAAGTGTTGTATAATAGAAGAAGATCCAAAAGAACCGAAAGAATTGAAAGAATCTTCAGAAACTGTTGTTAAAGAGTCTAAGATGCAAGAAAGTCAACTTACTGAGCAAAATTTTACTTCGCCATTTAGGTTAAAAGAAACTAGACAAAGGTCAATTGATTATGTTATCAACTCTCCTAGATTTGGGGGGAACTTTAATATTCCTGTATGCTCTACAGGAGGTACTGAAAACATAACAGTTTCTGAAGGGAATTAGTGTTATTTTTAAATGGCTTTTGAGCTGTTGTATTTTGATTATAAAACTTTTTTAGATTTTGTTTATAGCGAAATTTGTTATTTTTATAAATTAAATCTTTTATAGGAGTAAAAAATATAAAAGCCGCTTTGCTTCATTTTCTATAAGAATTTAGCTTTAAGTTTTTTTGGTTATGAAAAATGAATATAGTATTTGATTATAATAAATATGTGAGAAATAAAATTTAGTGATGATTGTTGCTGTAGAGAGGTTTCTCCGTGAATATCAGCATGAGTCATAGAAACTGAGTTTATGATACAATATGATATGAATTTTAATCTTTTTTCGATGAAAATCCTGGATGGAGGGCGTATTTTGAAGTTCTCTAGAATTTGGTTGTCACGTCTGTAGGAATGTAATCTGAAGGCTGGTGAATGCTTTTCGATAATTTTAGGGTTGTTGCTTCCTAAATGATTTCTAGCTTTCTTGTATCAGTTCATCTTAGCCATAAAAATACAATTTTCTTAGTCCTTGTCTACTTTGATTATAATCTTATCATCCAAATTCACAATAGTCAAAGTTATTTACCAACCATATCTAAAAATCATTCCAATTCACAATAATACTATCCTCTTAAAAAAATCATACCTATAATATATTCCATTTCATATTTAAAACTCTATTCCTTTTTCAAAAAATTTTCTTTCCAACCATTATCCAAAACTTCATATTTTTCAGCATTTAAATCTCCTCTTCTAATATCTTCATACCATAAAACCTACTCAAAACTATTCAATTAATTAATTCCCTGTTAACTCATCCATAGTCTTAATATTCTGCAAGAGTTATGATATTTTATAGGTAAATATTAAGTTAGCTTTGAGAGTTACTAATTTTCTAATGTGCTGATTATATCATTGCTGATAACTGAAACTTTGACGAATTTCTCTTCTGGACTATTAGGTTCCTCACCCCGTTGCTTATTGATTATAGCAAGTTTCAACTCAATCGCTGCAATTTTCTCCCCAAATCCCTTCACTTTATCCCTCGTTACCTTTTTTCCCATATCATAAGAACTTGTTATCCTCTTAATCTTAAGTAAATCCTCTTTAAGTTTCTCAGGACCAGCTTCTTTTTCTCTTGCAAACATCCCAGCTTTTTTTAAACTATCATGTATCACATATAAATTCGCATCAATTTTATCCTCAATTTCTTTAATCATTCTTTTAGTCTTCATCACATCATCTTTAGCTTCTTTATAATCTTTACATCCTTCTATATTTTTGCTTATATTATCAATTTCAATCTCATGCATTTTAAGTTCTTCTTCTACTTTTTCAAAGTTTTGCGAATAAAAACCTGTTAATTGAGTTATGAGCTTTTTAGATGAATCTAAATATTGTTCAGTTTTAGAAGTTGAAGATAATGATGATTCAGTTTTTGGAAGCCCATCTCTCATAATTTCGACTTCACTTCTTAAGCTTAGAAGTTGTTGGTTGTATTGAAGACTAAGATTTTTGAATTTTTTTTCAAAAGTCTTTTTACAACATTCAATCCCTTTGTCAAGTCTGGCACTGATTTCTCTGAATAGCCAGTTACGAAGATTGTCTTTCCCATTAGCTCTTGTGATATCATTACCTCTACCTTGTTTTTGCATGGTTTCAATGCGGATTTTATTCACGTCTTCAAAGCTTTTGATCTCTTCAACAATTTTATTCGCCCCTTCAGTCAGCCGAGAATGAAACTTTTTCCCATCTTCTCTTGTGCTTTTAAGTTTTGATGTTAATTCACCAAGTTGCGATTTTAGCTGATTATCAACTTGTTGGATTATAGTATTTGATTCTTGTTTTATATGCACTTCTTGAGACTTAACAGCAAGTTGATTATCCAGACTCATTTGGGTTATTGAGTTTTGTACAGCAGCTAGTCTTGTTGCTAAAGTCCTATTGTCTTTATCTCTTTTAAGAGTTGCAGCTTCTAATGTTGATTTTGCCCTAGCTTCATAGGTGTTAAGATTATCAGAGCATTGTTTGATTAGAGTTTTGTTTGATTTAAGCTGTTCTTTTAGTTCTTTAGCTTTTTTCCTATAGCTGATTATTGCTTCATCAACTTTTAAGAGAGTTGGAAGACTATCTAGTAAGCTTTTTAAAGGTGAGTATTGGTCTTCAGAAGATACTAGTTGTTCTATTATTTGTTCGACTTGCTCTAACCTTTCTTCAGCATACATTTTTTTTTTATTTGCTTATGCTAACCTACCAATATTTAAATTTTGATATAGAGTTTATATAGGAATTGTCGAATTAGAGCTTTTTGTTAGGTTTTGAAGATAAATGAAGCTTTTTGTATGATTATTATGAAGTTTTTAGTTTGGGATTTATAGTTTTTACCTTTTGGCTTGAAAATTGTTTACAATCCAACACAAAATTACAACATCATTACCTAACTAGAATCTAAATACAAAGAGACCATCTACTAAGTTTCCCTTCACGATCAACAACATACAAAAACTCTTCAGTCCTAATCTCATAAGCACCCACAATATTCGATTGGAAATACAATTCCTGCATCGCATTATAGTTTTGATTAAACGCTATCAATTTATTAGCAATTCCCAAAATAGCACCTCCTTTAGTATATCTAACAAAATCTCCAAATGGTCTAAAATTGCTATGATAATTCAAAACTTTTTTAGGTAAATCATACCCATGCAGCATATCAATACAAAAAACTTCATCTGTTATCATTACCAAAAGATACCTTCCATCTTCTGAGAAATCAATACTAATCAAATTGGAATTAAATGTATTTTTGGTTGTGGATACAAAAAAACTATCATAAGCATTTGTTTCTAAAGCAAATTTTGTTTTTTTTCTAACTTGTGAAGTATCTGGGAATCCAAAACTACAAACAGGTTGTCTAAGTTTCCTTAGGTCAAAAAGCTTTAATTCAGTTGAACTACCGGTTATGAAATACTCATGATCATAAGGACTCCATTTGACACATGAAGTTTCTGCATTTAATGAGCCTATTGATTCCCAAGTTCTATAATCTTTTATAGTTGTAGTATTTTGTTCACATACAATAATCAAAGGCTTATCTCCAATATGAGGTTCTATTATAAAGGATTCTGTAAGTAAAAAACTTGATATAGGGATTAAAGTGTTTGAATCCCAAAGTTTGATTTCATTTGAGGATATTGTAAAAAATACACTTGGGTCTATTGGGAGCCATTTACTTTGATGGATACTAAGATGAGGTTTTTCTGCGTAGATTGAGATATCGTAACCATGCTTTAGGATAGTAATACCTTTAGCTGTGGTCATTAAGAGATACTCTTCGCTACAGTCACAATCTAGATAATAACATCGACTTTGTAAGTTGAATTGATAGTCTAGTTCGTATTTTTTTTGGTTTTGTATATCTTGGATGATCTCGAAAATTTTATCACCAGTTTGGAGATTGAGTCCTAGTGAGTTCATTTTGAAATACTTTATTTTAGTATTAAAATGATATATTTTTGTAAGGTTCTGTTGTAGGTAATTTTTTTTGTTTGTGCAATATTTTAGATTTATTAAGGATGTTTTTGCCTTTTATAGGTATTTTAAAATAAAAGTATGATATGGTCATTAGATTTTTATATATTTGCTAAGTGTGATTTATTAATGAAATAGTTTAACTTTATTATTTTACTAGTCAGGCCTCAAATAAATGCCTAAGAATGCAATATGCAATCTCTAATGGATAATAAATAACTTGAAGCTCTTGGGTACATTTTCACAGAAACCTTCCAAGTATTTTAAATTATCCCTATTTCCCTAATCTATTACCCTTACAAGAAACTG
Organism: Stentor coeruleus; assembly: GCA_001970955.1. Classification (NCBI taxonomy): domain Eukaryota; phylum Ciliophora; class Heterotrichea; order Heterotrichida; family Stentoridae; genus Stentor; species Stentor coeruleus. The sequence goes on along the minus strand of MPUH01000032.1, from coordinate 112,638 downwards.
AGATGTAGAGAGACAATAATATGCTTGAATTTATCCATAAAAGAAAATCTTCCTGCATGAAATATTAGAACCGATCAACATAAAAAAAAACCCAAACTATGTATAAAAGTGCACAAAAAACCTCAACACAAAAAGTAAAAGTTCCAAGACAAGAAACCAACATAGCATCTCACATAACACCCACATATCTAAATAAAATCTAATTTTTTTTTAATCATCCTATCTATCTATCTATCTCTTCTCCTTCAACAAATTCCTTAGCTAGCATGGGTATTGCCCTATCTGCTCCATAAAGTTGTTTAGCAGCTTTAATTAACTCCGGATCATTTTGCGGTAAATACTGCTTATCTTTGCTTGGAATTTCTAATATCACTGGAAGCATTTTTGTATGTCCACTTATAAGATGTCTAACCATAGAGTCAGCAATTTTCTGAGCAACAAGTATAAGCGCAATATCTTGTCGGTTTATAAGTTTTTCAAAAGCTTCTTCAACAGCTTTGCTTGGAGTACTATCATCAACTATGATAAAATTAGTCTCACCTTTATGATTACGTTCACCTATACCAGTAAGAAGGTACCCAGTGACTGTATCTTCATCAGCAACAACAGCAATAAGGTGTCTATTTTCAGCATCTTTGAGGATTTTAGCTTTGGTTGCCATTTATAAATACAAACTTTTTCATATAAAATCATAAGTTTTGATACTTTTAAAAGTTAGATTATGAGATATTGTAATACTAATATTAACGGGTCATTATGCTATAAAAGTCATCAAAATTAACTTTTCCATCTCCATCTAAGTCACTTTTACGAATTAATTCCATTAGGTCTTTTTCGTTAAGACTTTCCCCAAGTTCCCTAGCAATTCTTTTAAGGTTTTTAAGTTCTATAAATCCTTTTTTATCTACATCAAAAATATTGAATAACATTCTGATCTCATCTACAGTGCTTGGTTCTTCATTATTCCCACTAAGTAAATCTACAAACCCAGCAAAGTCAACTTTAGTATTTTTATCCACATGAAGGCTGTGGACTAGATTATAAATTACTGGGTTACGTTTTTTAAAACCTTGATGTTCCATTGAGTTTTTAAGACTTTTTGCAAGAATAAACCCAGTGTTGTCGATATCAAACATATCAAAAGCATCTTTAAGTTCGAGAATATGTTCTTTTGTTAATTCATTTGTGATATAGTCTTTTGGGTTAAAATTAGTCATTTTTTTATTGCTGTTGTGATGAAAAGCTGAACCTTTCGCTATAGTTTGTTGGGATTTTGGACTTGCGATTTGTCGGTTTTGATTTTTTGGACTGTAAATGCTTTGGTTTTTAATTTCAAGGCTTGGCTTTTGTGAGCTTAGGGTTGATATGTTTTTAGGACTTGTCGCTGAAGCTTTTGGGCTTAAAGTGTTTTGAGGGATAATAGGTTTACGACTTTCATAAGCATCTTGTTTAGGTTTTCTAATAACTCTTTTACTTGAAGATACAGATGATACTGACATTGACATATCCGAACCTGGGCCTGTAGCATTAGGTGAAAGTCCCCTTTTTCCTAATGCTAAAGATTTCAAACTACTTACTTTTCTAGCAAGTACAGCTAAGAAATTTGAAAAATCTAAACCTTCTATATCATTAGGATCCATGTCTATTATAGCTTCTATTATCCCAGAAGAACTTTTATCAAATGTTTTACTTTGGATATAAGTTTTATATGTCTCTGATGATAAAATCCCTGTACCATTAGCGTCTATAGCATCAAAGTATTCTTTTATATTTATAACATCTTCATCTACTAAAGAACTTATATCATTGTTTTCTATAATATTTGATTTTTTACACAAAGTGTTTGTATTTTGTTTTTTGCTAAATGTTGAGATTATTGAGTTGTCCATGATTTCTGTTTGGGAATATGACATTGATAGTGATGATTGTTCTGTCATGAGCTCTAAAAACTCGTTGAAGTCGTATTTTTTCCCTGCAGCTTCAAGTTCGAAAGCTTTTTGGAATGCTGTCATGTTGCTGATTTCGAGATCGTCGCATTCGGCTATGGATTTTATGTCGTCAATGTCTATCATACCCATTTCTTCATTGTCGAAGAAATCAAAAAGCCCTTTTATTTCTCGGATTTTGTTTTCACTTAGGCCTGGTTTTTCGTAGTTTCTTATATCGAAAGCTTCGAAAGCTTCGATTGTTCGCATTTTACGTAAAGTGTATTTACGAAGAATCCGCTCTATTTCAACATTTTTATGTTCTTCGATAACTGGTTCTTCATCGTTTTTAATCTCTTCGGCAAATATTATCACACATATAACTTCGTATTCAGTATGTTTACCTAAGGCAATACCAACGTAATTGTGATCTCTTTTCATAATGTTTAGACGCTGACCTCTTGCTAGAACCCCATCGTCTATAAGCATGCTGAGGACGATGTCCTCAGGATCAACTTGGCCATATGAAATATTTTCACCTAAAGCTCCTGACCATTTGCAGTGATCTGTGATTCTATCTATTGGTTCTTTCCCATTACTACTATTGTGCCCAATAATTCCTTTTGGACCAATATCATCAACGTGTTCTTGGGCTGCAAGGTATAAGTGATTGCTCCATTTTAATGGTTGCAGTGGTCTTAAACTTTTTAGATAACTCGCACATGCTTCAACGTTTTCTGTACCTTCTTTTGTTTCCATACGAGCTTTTCCTGGTTTTTGAAATATTTTACCTTTATAATACTTCAGTGTGCTAGTGATTTTTTCAGAATACTTCTTCGGATTATCACGACATAGATTAAGCTCTGCCAAAACCTGCTGGGCAATCCTTGAAGCCATTTAATTACTTAATGGTTTACATATTCTAAAAGCATATTTTCCAGTTTTAAATGATATAAAGAATGTTTTGGTTTTTGTTTTTATTCAATATCATCACAGCTAGCAACTGCAACGATAGTTGTATCCCATGCCGAGTTGAGCAAATAATATTTATCAAGTAAATCATATATAGTAATCCTTGTGACGACAGTATTTGTTTATCTAAAGATTATTGCGTCAAAAATTGCTATACCTGTTTATTAGATTCAGGGGTTAAATCTCAATGTGACTTAATAACATATACAAGCAGAGAATGTGCTATCAGTTCAGTCTGTGGCAAAAAAATTTACACTAGTGAAAGTGATACTTTGAGCATTAAAAATCTACCAAAATCTTCATTGTGTTCTTGGCATATTGATCTAACTGAGAGTTCTACTGATAAAATTGATTTAGATTTTGAATTCTCAGGTTTTGTAAGAGGAACACTGCTTATTGAAGCATACAATTTGGCATATGGGATGAGTTTGGATAATGCAAAATCGATAGAAAATAAAATCACTGGGGATGATAACAAGTCTAGTTATAGTCTACATCTTGAGAATACGAACATGTTAGTCTTAATTTATTACTCTGGAAACTTAAACGAAGTCTACTCCGGGTTAAAAATTGCTTGGGGTGATAACTCAGGTGGAAGTTCTAACACCCTAAGTAAGGCTTTAACAATAACTGCCTTATGCCTTGTATCTATATTTTGTATGGGTTGCTGTGGGGTTTTATGTAGACGTTTATATAAATCAGCTCGAAATACAAGCCGAGTTTATGATCAAGTTGTGGCTAATTACCAAAGACGTTCAAGAAACTATGAAGCTTTACCAGAAAATTCTATAATCTCAGATGCAGATATTCAAAGGTTTTTCCCGAAACAATTATTTAAAGAAGCGCTTTTAGAAGTTGGTGAAAAAGTTTGTTGTATTTGTTTTGAAGAGTAAAATGCATTTAGGTTTAACGCTGAACTTTATGTAAGGAAACTTCCTTGTAAACATGTTTTTCATAGTAAATGTATTGAAGATTGGTTTGTTGGAAGGATGATTAATCCTAAATGCCCTTTGTGTAAGAATAACCCTTTTAGTCCAGAGGTTGAACCTCCTGCACCAGAAAGAGCTAGTGTTATAGATATATCAAAGTAATAATTTGTAAATATTTTGTATGAAATTAAGGTATTGGGTTAATGAAGATAGGATTTATGTGTTTTTGATAGAATGATTTTAGTTTAAGTTGTGTGTATTGGAAAAATAATTGAGAAAGATTTAATGTATAAATTTAGATATAGGTAAAGTATGTTTTTAAGTTTGTAACGATTAGGGGTATTAAAATTTTAGAAAGCATTTGATTACTTATATATTAAATAATAACTTCCAGTCCAATATTTTTTTAACCCAACATCAATAACTTATCCTAAATCCTTAAACAAGATTTTATAATTTCCTACATCAATTTTTATTCCCTAAATTACGAAAATAATATAATATAATGAATCCTGGCGAAAGTCCAAAAAAGTTCAACTTCAATGTTGAAGAATCTCCTCCAGTCCCTGATATTATCAACATCCCTAATACTCCTCTTCCCGGACTTGTACCTTTAGACAAAATTCAACGTATAAAGAAACTGTGTAGGATAATCAAATGGACTGCTGTACCATTAGGGTTAATTGAGTTACTTTTTATTCTCCCTAAAGCTTATCCACTAATAGTAACAGTCGCTTTTCCGATAATAGGTTTTCTTGGTGCTTATAGATACAGCGAGTTTCTTACAAAACTATTTTCAGCATATTTGATATTCTTAGTTTTCATACAGATTTTAGTGATGATTATTTTGAAAGGGACAACTTATATTGTTATTCAGTCTTTTTTCATTTTGTTTGAATTGGGTATTGCTATTGTGGCGATCAAGACTTCTGTGCTGATGACTAAACTTTCGACTCAGGAGTGGAATTCATTACAAGCTTAATAAGAATAGATAATAGATTATGAGAGCTGGGATAAAATTTGAAGGATTTTAGATAGGGGGAATTGAAGGGTTTTATACTTGCGAATAAATTATTTGGGATAGGGTGAAAAAAAAAGATCAGAGAAAAGTTATTGGGAATAACAAAATTAACGGAGAACAGCTAAAAATAATAATTTTATTAAAGGAAAAGTAGAGATTTTGGAATGTGTGAGTCAATTTGGTTATCACTTGGCTGGCTGTAAACATTCTGATTTTTTTTTAGCATATTGCTTATACACTACTTCAAATATATTTATTTACTATAAGCTACTAAAATACTATAAAGCTAAATTTACATATTATTCATCTATTTTATCAGAATCAGAAACAATTACTTCAATTTCTTCGTTTTCATTATCACTACTTTTTCCTTCTTCAGCTTGATTTTCTATAAATTTTGATTCAGTGTTGTTTTTAAAACCTGAGTTTTCTTTAATAAACGGAACTACTCCACCCATTGGAATAATAACATTATTTCCTATTAGATCATAAAGTTCCTTATCTGTTCTANATAAATTTTGATTCAGTGTTGTTTTTAAAACCTGAGTTTTCTTTAATAAACGGAACTACTCCACTCATTGGAATAATAACATTATTTCCTATTAGATCATAAAGTTCCTTATCTGTTCTAATTCCTAGATTTATATGTCGCGGTTTAAGAATTTTAAAAACGTTATTTGTACTTTCATCTTTACTTATACCTCCTGATACTTCAATAACTTCAGCTGTTAGGTATTCAAGGATTGCTGCTACAGTCACTGCACTTTTTTGAGTAATACATTTAGCATAATTTTTTCTCTTCATTAAATTTCTTATCTTATTAACCGGGAAAAATAGCCCAACTCTCTTTTGTAAGGATTTTTTTTCGCTTTTAATAAACTTATCTTTCTCTTTAGTAGAATCTTCTTCCTCTTTTTTTGAAGGCATTATTTATAAGATACACTGATCTAGTCTATATATTAAATTTAGCGATACTAAAATGTCATTTATATATCATAAATACTATACAAATATTGAATTATAAATTTAAGCAAATATCTCAAAGCTGAGATAAAACATAATAACAACTTATCAAATATTCAAGCCTATTCTACTTCTTATATCATCATATCAATTAAACTTAAAATATCATCTCTTTTTTGTGGGTAATCTGCAATCATGCCAGTTTAAATACTGATTATGCATAATAACTCTTGTATTTTTATTATCAATTTTTCTATATATAAACTTATTTCACATATTTCCTCTATATTTCTTATAATAACTTAACCTGATTTTATATATAGCCCTAGATTTAGCCAATAAAACTCATATCATCTTTTTATAATCCTAAAATTTCACAACCTTTTTGATACTAAAAGCATAAAATTCTTCTGACATTAAAAAACCTAGACCATTTTCCAAAATTTTTGTGTTATATTTGTTGATAGATCTTGAGTTATAATATGGCTTTGAAAATTATATAAGAAGAATACCTTACTCGCATAAATGAAGAAAATATGTATTTAGTTCTTTAAAGATAAGCCTTCATCAATGAAAAATGGTCTAATTATTATTATTTTACATTTTGATATGTTTATGCTTTTGGATTGAATTTCTATAAGTTAGTTTTTAATATAAAGACTGAAATTATTTTTGGTTTAAGTTTAGGGTAATAAGGTTGATTCATATAATTATTATATGGATGAGATGTAAAAATTACAAATTCCACAAGTAAATGATTTTTAATACTTAACTGAGTTTATAGTTTTGAATACTTTGTTTATATTTATTAGGATTTAAAACAAATTTTGCTATAGAATCTAAAAAATGTCTTGGAAGAAAATTGGCAAATAGGGTTAAGAAGAAATTTTTAAAGGCGAAAAGTGCAATTAATCAAAATTAAGAAATAAAATAAGCTTATTAAAAATAAGTACTAGCCTAGAAGTAAAAGAAATCAAAGTTTTTTTTAGGTCAATTTCTTTTTAGAATTATTTATTAAAATGATGAATATATATTATACCTTATAGCATTGATACTAATAGTTAATATCAATAACACTTTTAGAACTAAATGTCCAGTCTGCTATGAACACCATAATAACTTTAAAACATGCCTAAAGCAAGCTGGATTCTTCAAGAAAAATAAGGTAACACAAGACTTGCCTCCATTATCTTGACGCTAAAGAAAAGAAACAGTAAAGACTTCCTCAGCCAAATAAAGAGTCGCATAGCCAGCGATGACGAATGATTTAATATACCGAATCTGCCTAAAGAAAGAGATCATAGGACAAACAACCTCGATCGGACAAGGTTTAAGCCATGCTACCTTAATAAAAACTACTAATTTAATTAGATTATTATTAATGGACCAAGATAAAGTAAAATTTCTAGCCTCGGCCCTTCCAGCTCCTCATTTACCGATAACTTGTGAGAGGACCGAGACAGGCCAACAGTATTATTCATGTGTATATTGTACAGTATCCTTTAAAAAATATCAAGACTACCTTTTGCATTTAGACTCAAAGTCTTCTGAAATTTCAACTTTAGAACCTTCAAAAAATTCTAAAATACAATGCCCAGATTGCTTAAGTGAATTCTCATCATATAAAGGAATGCGACAACACCATGGGAAGATTCATCAAATCGAACGTAAAGTTAAATGCAAACTCTGTAGCAAGAAATTTAAAGATAACTATGCAGTAAAATTCCACAAGAGACAAGTACATGAAAAGTCTACTCAAAAAGCTTGCTTTCTTTGTGAAAAAAGTTTTTATAACAAGTACACTTATAGAATGCATTTTAGCAAGTGCTCTAATAGATTTTTTGATAACAGCATAGCAGAAAATAATAGAGACAATAAATAAAAATTAGGTTTTTAAGAAATAGAATGAGGTGTATAGTGAGTTTTTATTAGATGTTTAGAATAGAGGTAAGATTATGTGTTTTTTATCTAGTTTAATAAGATTTTTGATACTATTATCGCTATTTAAGATAGAGATGCTTTTGTGGATTTTTATTATAAGTTTTTAATTTTAAGCATTTTGTTTAATTATGGTTCTCGAGATGTCTTGTTTTATTATTGATTAGAGTTATTAAGAAATAGCTGAGCTTTGATTTATGAGCTAAATTGTGTTTAATTATTTGCTTTAATCAACATAACATAAAGTTAAAAATTTCGAAATATAATTTCTAAAAATCGATATAGAAGTTTCTCCTATACAAAAACTATTACAAAAAATCCACTTATCCTAACAAAAAACTAAATAATCACAACATCTGAAGTTCAATATCCCTTCCAAACTCTTAGAAAAACACAAGCCTAAGATTAATAAATTTCTTAATTAAACATAAAAATCATCTAAAAAAACTTTATTTGGTAATAGGATTTTTTTCTTTGATTTAGGCAGTTTATATTTTTTTTTTGGAAAAGTTATACATAAGAAATTCTTGTATTATAATTTTGGATAGCATATGCGAATTTTGATATACTCACAGTAGGAATAAAGATTTTTCATGTTTATTTGATTATTATTGGTGTTATTAATTGGGAAATTATAAGAAGAAAATCTATAACACATCTTAAAACATATCCTCACTTTTTCTTAAAACTTAAATCAAAATTATAAAGGACGCGGCAACTGTTATAAAGCAAAATTATTGATTTTACCTAAACATTCGTTAATAAAACCTTATAATTAATTTCATAATAAACATTAGAGTTCCTGCAAAGAACTTGACTAAGAAATTTCTATATTTTAGATATCTTTTAGTTATAAAATATTTTAATACTTGTTTTAACCTCCAAAGTTTATTTATTATTATAATATTCATTACAAAATATAATATAAAATTCTCATTTCACCTATAAAAACGATTATTTCTTCTACTTCTAAGTATTAAATTTAAAGGGATTTCCAAAAAAAGTCCATTTCCTTATCTAATTTTAAACTATCTAATAAATGTCAGAAATAGAAGAAGCCATAAACAGGATGAAAAAAGTGAGCCTCATCATCACTGGACCTGATGGCACTGTAGCTCGTAGTAACATAGATAACAAATCTGATGTTAATAAATACATTTACAATGTTGGGGACTTGGTAGATAAAGCTAGAAGCATAATCAGAGATGTAGACCCAAGTAATGATATGACATTATTACGATTCACTCTAAGAAAACATGATATTATCATAGCACCCGGGAAAAACTTCAGGATCATTATTGTACAAGAAACAAATAAAGATGCAACAACTGAAGAAAAAACTTAAAACAGCTTAGAAAATTAATAGTATTTTTATATCCTGATAATTTTATATTAACAATAAAAATATCTGGTTTGTTTATTATGATTATATATGTAAATTTATTATGTTTGTGTATAATTATATGATATAAAAAAATGAGTTTAAGATAATAGTTTATATATAGAATAAATAAATATAGATATAAATATGAGTAAGGATTGTATTGCTAGAAAATGCGAAGATAAGATATCATGGGTTTGTTTATGTGCAGATGAAATAGTTTTCTTATGCAAAAACCACCTTGAAGATCATCTTAATTCACCTAATGCTCATGATGTGACTATGATTGAAGAAAATCCAATACCAGAAACTAAAGATTATCTAAAGAAAGTTTTGAATACGAATATAGAAATACTTAAAAAATATAAAAAGTTTTGGAATAATTACGAGAATAAAGTTGAGAGTTTTTTAAAGGATCTTAATAAACAAAGTTCTTGTATAGATGAAAAAATAGAGCAAATTGATAAACTTTTATTGATATTGGCAAATGGTCCAGATGAAAAAAACCTAGACACTATTGTTTATCAAAATTTCTATTATTATTCGCAGATTAAACTTGAAAGGGCGAGATTGTTATTTGTTGAAATTGAAAGTCCGACTACTCAAGAACTCGAATTGCCTAAAGTCCAATTCGAACTCAAAAATTCGTTTATAAATATGCTTGAAAAAATCATAAAGCTCCCAGTGAGACTAAACCAGAAATTCTTTTTCGAAATCACAGGAGGATTTTCTGACAAATATTCCAAAATCAAAGAAATCGCTAGATCATTCAAATACTATCATGGATCTATGCGAGATGAAGAAGTCACAGTAAAATATTACGACTATAATCCTATGATAGAACATCAAATCGAAAACCAAAAATATTATTATAACTATTATCCAGACAATATACTCCAAATAAAAGCTGTATTGAAAAAAGGGAAAAAAATATTTATCGTAACTGAGAAATGGAGTCATACAATATGGAATGAGTACAGCACAAGAATATATGAAAAATTGGCTTTTGATATGAGTTGTTTGTTTGAGATGTTAAAATTAATAATTGCAATGCTTGCGAATGTTAATGAACTTTTAATCATAAACCCTAATATTATCCACATACTCGCAAATGGGAAATATAAAATTTGGTTCCCACAATATGCTAATAATATTAAAGCACCTTTTCCGTATTGTTCTCCAGAACTTGCTTTAGGGAACGAAATCCAAGATAAGAAAAAAAGCAACCTTTTCAGTTTAGGACTTGTTTTTTTGCAGTTGGCTACACTAGAAAATACATCGAAATTCTATAAGCAGAAACATGATAAAATAAGAATTGATACTCTTATGAAAATTGAAGATAAACAGTTGAGAGGGTCACTTATTGGCATTTTGCAATATGACCCTGTGCCTAGATTGAACTTTGAGAAGGTCCAAAATTATATTAATGCTACTATGAATAATCGTAAGGGTTGATAAGGATTTTAATATAGATTTTAGGATTATTAAAGCTTTTTAGATGGATTTTATGTGGTAAATAAATTAAGATTTTTTTGTGGCTTTTAAGCAATAATAGAAAAGGTTAGCTGAGAAAAAGTGAAGAGATTTTTTATATTGAAAATAGATACTTGTATTATGTTTAGGGAAAAAATTGAACTTGTGTGAAGAAAATTTAAAGATTTTTTTTGGTTTTATGTCTGTGATTTAAATTAAAATATAAGCTGAAATTTTGATGAATTAAGGGTAAATTAATGTCAAATGCATAAAGTTTGATTTGGAACTTGTGCAGAAAACTTTTAGAGGATTTTATTATGTTTATCAAGATAATCTGTCATTCATAGGTTTTTGGGATATCTTATAATATAATATTTCATTTTATACTAATAGCGTTATACAATATTTTTTTGAAATATAATAATCTCTTATTCACAAATCATAAAACAATCTCACTATTTGCTTTAAAAATCTCTCTATCCTAAGTTTTCTAAAAATCCTTTATTTTTTCTAAATCATACACCAATTATCAAAAATTTTCCTTTTAATCATTTTAAAATCTATCACACCATCCACTTTCCTATTCAAAATTACACAGTTTTTCCAAAAAAAATCATTCCAATCATAAAAAAATTACATCATAATATTTCTTTTATATATTTTTTCTTATAAACCTATATAGTTGTCTGATATTATTAGGGATAAGGCTTTCAATAATAATAAAAGTTTATTAATAATAATTACTTTGGTGTGCTTTCTACAGGATTCAGTATCGATTGCCTTTTTGAAGGTGCATAACTTTGTTCATATTCACTAAGCTCTTCACGAACAGTATACAAAGAAAACTGTTTATTTTTATTTATAATATCTTGTCTTATCTCAGATTCGCTTCTTTTTGTTTGCCTGAGATACACTTTTTTTTCTTTAACAAATCCACAGCCCATATTGGAATTATTATACCTATCTAAAAGGAGTCCTTTGTCTAGGAACTTGTAAACTTTCAATATGTTTAGTATTGAAAGAGTTTAAATTTTGAGGATTTCCTGGGCTTTGTGCACTATTTTTACGTGTGTGGTCCTTGTCATTCCCTCTAAGTCTTTGTACCCTTTCCTCTTTATTAGCATCTTGTTGTAATATCTGCATTGATTTTTTATAATTCCTTATCTGTCTTTCACATTGAATAAGTTTCTGGCTTAAATCCCTGAAACATTCAGTATCTTTTGCTCTAGGCTCAGATTCATGTTTGAGTAATTGGCATTCAAGGTTTAGTCTTTCTCTTTCGAGAATTTCAAGTTCGCCACGTACTCTTGAAAGTTCGTTATAAATTTTTGTGATTTCATTAGAAGTGATGTTTCTTTGTACCTGAGAAAGTAGGGCTTCTAATTGAGTTTTTTCGGTTTTTAGTAAGTTGACTCGATCTTCGTTTGTCCTAAGGGTGGATTTGGAAATTTCTGAGTTTACTTTGAGTTCATGGTTTTCTGAGAGTGATTTACTCNTGATGTTTCTTTGTACCTGAGAAAGTAGGGCTTCTAATTGAGTTTTTTCGGTTTTTAGTAAGTTGACTCGATCTTCGTTTGTCCGAAGGGTGGATTTGGAAATTTCTGAGTTTACTTTGAGTTCATGGTTTTCTGAGAGTGATTTACTCAGTGAGTCTCTGATACTGTTATTTTCTGAAGTCAAGCACCCAATTTCATTCCTCAGCGTATTAACTTCAAGCCTTAAACTATTTATTTCTCTCTCAGCATTATCTGTATAACATTCATGTTTTTTCACATAAGCTTCAATCTGAGTCTTAAGCTTTGTATTTTCTTGTTTCTGCGAATACTCTTCAGTATTAACCCCATCAAGTTTATTACTAAGCTTTGCCAGCTCAGAATTCTTCTGAGAAAAACTTTTATTTATTTCTTGTAACTGTTTAGCTAAGGATTCAACTTCTTCTATAGTACTTTGTATCCAAGAAAACAGTATTTTAGGACTTGATGTTACTCTATCTTTCCAAGATACTAAAAATTCTCTATAAGCTGAAGATACATTTACTCTATAATCTCTTGCAACTATACAATACTTCCCGGAAAAACTTGCTACAAGCTTACAACAATCAACAATTTCTGTTAAGTTTTTCTCATAATCCCTTTCTTTACTTTCTAACTTCCCACATACATCTCTTAACTCATCCATAGCCTGGGTTCTACTATACCTTTCATCTTCTAATTCCCTTTCTTTACTTTTTAACTGTAACTTCAAATATTGGACCTGGTCTTCTCTATCTTTGTTGAATTTTTGTAGTTTTTCACAGTTCCCTGATGTTTCTAATAATGACTTTACATTATCTTCACTACGTATTTTTTCAGAATTTAGCTGATCTTTTAAAGACTTTAAATTACTACGTTCAGTCCTCAATTGAGTTTCTAAACGTTTTTTATCACTTTCTAAAGAATCACACAATGCAGATAATTCCGTGAATTTACTATAAACATTTTCATAATCCTGATTTTTCCTACCAAATTCTGATGTTATGTCTTGATTTTCTTTATACAATTCTTCGATTTCTCGAGAAAGTTCTGAATTGTGTTTTCTAAGTTCATTTAGTGCTTCAGCTTGGATAAGTTCACGTTGTTGTGTTTCTCTGTAATGATTTTGTAAATCATTGTATTCTTCCTGTATAGAATCAAGTTTTTTTTGATCTAAAATACGATATTGCTCAAGTTCTGATTTGAATTTTTTGTCTTCTTCAAGACTTTCGCATTTGGTTTTGTATTGGTTTATTTTAATTTTGAATTCTTGGAGCTGTTTTATGTCCATATCACGCATTCTTTCTAATTCAAGTAGATCTTTTTTATGGATTTCAAGGTCCTTTTTAGCTTCTTCTAGGGTTTCTTTTAAGGTTTCAGCTTCAAGTGATATTGAATAGTTTTCATTTTTAAACTTGTTTAGAGCTTCAGTTTTTTGATGGTCTTGTTTTTTTAAACTTTCTGCTAGGTTCTGGAAATCTTCAAGTTCAGACTGAGTTTCTTTTAAGGTTTCAGAAAGAGTTGTTACGTTTGCGTGAAGACTTTCCACTTTGATTTCGTAGTTCAAACGGTCTTCTTTAAGTTTGCGGATTATGCCTTCTTTATCATCTGTACCTGTTTTATAACTGTTTAAAGAATTCTGCAACTCTTTAACCATTTGGTTCGCTTTAAATATTTCCTCATTGCAAACTTCTAATTGAATTTCTAGTTTCTCTCTATCTTTTTTCTCGTTTTCTAAATCCTTTTTAGTTCTTTCAAAATCACTTTTCATCTCTTCGAAACACTCACTGATCTCATTGAATTCATTAGCCATCTCATTTTCTTTAGCTGAACGTTCATCAACATATTCAAGTAAAGAAGATTTTTCTTCTTCAAGCTTGTCAACTTCTTCTTCAGCTATTTGTAAAGCTTCAGCAGCTTGGGTTAAATGCACTTCTAGTTGATCCCTTTCTTTTTTCAAACTTTCAATTTCTATATCTTTAGCTTTGACTTGAGTTTGTAATCTTTTTATTTGGCTTTCATAGTCCATTAGGGTGTTTTTTATTTTAGCTTGATCTCTTCTAGAGTCATTATTTTTAGCTTTTGTCTTTTGGATTTCTGCAAGATTCTGCTGATCGAGTTTGGTCCCTGCAAATTCTTCTGATTTTTCCTCTATTGCTTGTTTTAGAACTTCTATATAAGTTCTCTGTTCTTCACAATTTAGCATTTCAGCTCTTAAACTTTCTTCAAGATCGTTTTTATCTTTGATTAGTTGTTTATATTTTTCTTGAACCTCAAAAAGCTGGATATTTTCTTGTTCAGGTTCTTTAGTGGATTGTTGAGCTAGTTGAGATTCGAGGCGGGCAATTTTCTGTTTGGCCATTTGAAGTTCACTTAGTGTGGTTGAGTTTGAGCCTAAGTGTTCCTGCTTAACTGGTAAAGCATGACCAGGATATAACTCTTTAATACGCTGTTCACATAACATTCTATATTGCTCAAGGATTCTAAGACGTTGGGCTTGTGTTCTGATTTTTTCTCGCAGTTGTCCTGTTAAATCACTATCACTATAATAACTTTCTCCTGTTAATTCTTTTTTGCCTTCGTCCATATATTTAAATTATATGAAAGCTTATGAGCAAAGCTGGGATTGTTTATGAGGATATAAGTAAAAAATACTCTTAATTTTGAATGAGTTATTGTTAGTAGATGAAACTTTGGATAAGACGAAAAAAATTGTGGAGATGAATGAATTTTTATAAGATTTTAAATGTTTCTTTGATTGGAATTAAAACTTATTTAGTGAAAAATGTAATTTAGAATTTATTATAGCGGATTAGAAGGTTTTCTTTGTGTATAAAAAGAAGGTAAAAGTTTAGATTAATAAATATTAGAAGATTTTTTTTTAGTTGTTTAAGTAGTTTTCAGCATGTAGATTTACATGATTGCATATATTATTTCTCATTAAGTTTTAACTAAAAATAAGAGATAAAGTATTTTATTAAGATCATAAAAAATTATATATAACTAAGTTTGATAAGTATGTAATATCTAATTCATAACATGATTTTTCTCATTCTGATACAAAAATAAAAATGAAATCAAAAATTTGTATTTCACTCCTTTCCCTAGTCGCATCAAGACTTATCGAATATCATTTCTATGAAAATTTCGGTCAAATTTTCCATGATTACTCAGGAAACTTCAACCATGCTGTAAACGGAAATAGCTACATGACCAATGATTTTGATACCCTTCCTACCGATCGAGGGGCTTATTTTGATGGAGATAAAACTTTTATATCCCTTCCATCAAACGACTTAGTCTCAAACAAAATTTCCTTATCAACTGAATTCTCCCTAAGTTTATGGGTTTATATAAAAGATCAAGAATCAGTTATCATCTCTACTAACAACGATGATCAAGATTTTTTTTACTTAAAAATAAATGAATCCTCAAGGATAATCGAATTCAGAATAAAAACATTAAGTTTTGACTCAGGACAAATTTATAGTGAAAATTCCCAATTCGCATATAGCACATGGGTATTTTTAACAATAACATACTCAAATTCCAACTTCCAAATCATAAATCCCAATTTGCCTATAGCACATGGGTATTTTTAACAATAACCTACTCAAATTCCAACTTCCAAATCCTTTACAACACTTTATTATCAATAACTTATACAATCATTTTATCTAATACAGATATTGGCTTATACTCATTTTTAATTGGTATTAATATAGATTACACCAAATGCTTAAAAGGTTTTATTTGGGATTTTTATCTTTCACTAGACCCAAATGATTATTTAAACCATATAAGCTTAGATTCTTCTAATATTTGTATTATTGGAACTTGTAATCTACCTTGTATACCTAGTATTATTAATTCTAATGGGCTTATTGGGTGCTTACCATTAGAAAATGATTTTGAAAAAAATGCTAATGGAGAAAATTGCTTGTGTTCTGGATTTGGATGTTATGAGAATACTTGTTTGATTTGTTATTGTGAATATTTTTCATGTGTTTTGAAGGAATTAAGTCCTGTATGTTGGTGTCCAAGTTATACTGTTGCTAGTGCTGATTTATGTATATGTTTAGATGGTGAGTTTTTTGATGGGATAAATTGTGTTGCTTGTGATAGTGAATGCAAAAAATGTGAAAATTCGATAAATTGTATTGATTGTGTTAGTAAGAATGCTGTAGTTAATAATGATGGAAGATGTAGGTGTAAAGATGGATATTATGGGGAAAATTTAGTCAGGGAGGATAGTTGTCGGAAATGTCTTGATTTGTGTGGAAAATGTAATAGTGAGTATTTATGCTATGAGTGCTCTGATCTGAATGCTTACCTTAATAATGGTGTTTGCCTCTGTAAAGATGGATTTTACTACAACGATACATCGCTCTCCTGCAAAAAATGCAGTATAGATTGTAAAACCTGTCAAAATTCAGAAACCTGTCTTGACTGTATTGAATCTAATACAATCCTTATAAGCAATGGTAAATGTTCATGCATCGATGGTTATTTTAATACTACAAACCCATTATCTTATTTAAATTGTGCTCAATGCCCATCAGATTGTTTAACATGTATTAACTCAACAATATGTTTAAAATGTTATATAAACTCTGCTAACCCTACTGATTTAGGAACTTGTCAATGTCCAGAAAATTCAACTTTAGTAAATAATATAAGCTGCAATTGTAATTCTGGATTTTATATGACTAAAAAAAATAATGATTTTTATTGTGCTGTATGCAATGAAGAATGCTTAACTTGTACAAAATATAATAAATGTACATCTTGTATTAACCCTAGAAAAATTGTGAATGAAGAAGGGAGTTGTGAATTAGACTGTGGTATTGGGTTTATTACAATTTCAAATGTTTGTTTTAGATGTCCAGATGTGTGTTTTCGTTGTTCAAGTTTAATTAAATGTACTGAGTGTGCAGAAAATGCTCATTTAAATGAAAATCTATGCTATTGCAACCCAGGCTATATAAAATCTAACAACATCTGTGAAAAATATTTTTTCAATGCCTCACTAGAAATCAACCAAAGAAATGTCTTCCTTGTAAAATTCAATGAATCAACTGCCGAACCCTTAACCAAAGCAAATTTCTCAATCGCTTTTGAAAACAAAACTCTTTTCCCGACAAAATTTTTCGAAAAATCTTCATCGGAATACTATTTCATAACAGATTTACAAGAATCAATCCAAGATTTCATTCCAATAACATTATCAATCAGCCCATTTCCTCTTTATAGCATAAACAATGCTATTCTTCTAAATAACACCCTACTAGGAATGTTATCCCCAAATAAATTAGAATTATCACCCAATATAAAAAAAATAAGAAAATCAACAACTGCTGCATCTCAAACAGCAGTAAGTTCATCAATAGGTATAGCAATAGTTTCAAATCCAGCAGCAGCATGGGCATTAATAAATACAATCCAATTATTAGCATATCTACCATTAAATAAAATCCCTATTTCTAAAGAACTTAATGAATTTTTCCTATCTTTAGGAGGATATAATATCATTCCTAATTCAATGCAATATATTTTTTCTTCAACTGATACTTCATCTCCATATGATGAAGCTCAAGATTATGGGATTACAACTGCAGTTTTTTTTATAAATATAGGATCGACTATAACATTTTTTATTGTAATATTATGCTTTTGGCCTATTGCTTATATTTTATCAAGATGTAATTATGAGATGATACGTAAAAAATCTTTGAAATATATGAAAAGATATAAATATGGAGTTTTAATAAGGTTTTGGATACAAAGTTTTGTTGAATTTGGTATTTATGCTGCGGTACAATTGAGATCGGTAAATTATATATAGAGACCTACTACTTTTTCAGGGTTTTTCAATTATGCTTCAGCTGTAGTTGTGTTTGTAAATTGTATTTAGATTGGTTTTATTATTACATCGCCTATGGTTGCGGTTTTTATTTATAAATACAGTAGGAAAATCAGGTTTGAAAATGATGGGATATTTAAAGAACAATTTGGAAGTTTGTTTGAAGAATTTAAAAATGATAAGAGTTCGATATGTACGATGTATTATGCTATGTATTTTTTTAGAAGAACAATTTATGTATTTATTCAGGTTTTTATGAATGAATTTCCAAAGGCTCAAGCTGGGCTTAATATAGTGTTTTCGATTTTTCAACTTGGGTTTTTGTTGTATTATAGGCCTTTTAAAGATTTTCATATTCAAATATCAAATGCCTGTGGAGAGATTTGTGTGTTTCTAGTATTTTGTCTTGTGCCTGGGTTTTATGCTGATTATCAAAGCCAAAGCAGAAGCCATATTGAAAACTCTGTGATCTGTATTGTTTTATTATCCATGGCTATCCAAGTTCTTGTCTCTCTTTACAGTTTTTTGCTTTTTATCCAAAACCTCATATATAAATTCAAAAAATTTCGTGCAGAAAGATTTCTTAAAACAGTTTTTACTCAAAAACCATTATCTAATATCTTAAATCAAGCTTAAGTTTATCCTAGTAAATTTCTATAATTTTATATCTTAATTTTTGTAAAAAACTATATGTCTGGATTAATCAGTTATTAAACTAATCCAAATCATCTTTAAAGAAAGATAATATTTTTTTTTTTTTCAAAATAAAGACATGCATTTGTATTTTGGTTTATTAAAATATCATTATAAGCATAGTTTACTTGATAAATGATATCTAAGGTTTAATAATTTTTTAAAGTCCATATATAGCAATAAATAACTAGAACATTTAAAAGATTCAATTTATGTGTTTGATTATTAATTAATATAATTAATAAGGTTTATAAATATTTTTTATAATACAAAGTAGATAATATTTACGGGTAAATTATTACGCTAAACTATGTAATTATTTACCTAAATAACTGTTCCTAGTCCAAGAATGCTATCGTAATTGCATTCTTTATATTTTTTTATCCATTTATTTTTCCCCTCTTGCAACTCTAATGCATCTGTATCCAGTTTTTTTACTTTATTTATCCAATCATATACAAGAACTATGTAAGGGCTACTTCCTAAATAAAAAATACCTTTATTACTAATACTTTCTTAATAAAAGTTACTGGCTGAGTGCATATTACCTTTTAAAACTGAATAATCAACATACCATTTTTATAATTGTCTTTGTTTAAAAATACTTTCTGAATAAAATATACCTAGATAATTTTTACTAGCTAAATAAATCATACCTATATATCAAATACCTTCTACATAAATTTTACTATCTTGATACTCATTTCCAGTTTTTAAAGCTCTTACTTATATATAAAATACATTTAAATATTTTTTTTTCTATATAAATGACACCTGCATATAAAATACGATTCAATTCTCGCAAATCATTATTCCCTACCTATAAAATACCTTCAATAATTAATACTTTCTTTATAAATTATACCCGGCCATAAAATCCGATCTAAATAATGAATACCTGCCTAAATTTTACTTGCTAAATATTTAATACCTTTCTATACAATACTCGCTTTTTATATATTACAATTATCAACACTTGCTAAATAATGTATACCTAATTCAATAATACAATCTTATTATTATTTACCTAAATACTTAATACGTTCTATATAATTTATACTTCCTATATATAAAATACCTCTATTCTGAGTTTTTGCTATATTTTGGATACCTATTTAGATATAACGAGCTGGATTATATATTACCTTATTAGTAATCACATTCTAAATTTAGTATACCTGTATATTAAATACTTGCTGAATATAAAGTACCTTCATAAAAATTACTATCTATATATAAAATACCTTTTTAAAAAATACGTGCTAATTATGATTTACCTGTGTAAAAAATACAGCCTTGATATTAAATACCTATTGTTAAAAATACCTCCTAAATAGAATTGACCTATGCTAAAATATACTTCCTAAGCCTTGAACATTCAATGGGGAATCATTTGCTTATTATTTCTTACCTAAGTAAATACTACATTCTTGCACTTGACTGTCTATATATGTAATACTTTCTATATATATCAAACCTATTTAAGAAAATACTTCCTAAATTTATATGACTGCTGATTCCTGTATGGGTTTTACTTCCTAAATTTTGTATACCTCTAAACTGATTATTTGCTGAATATAGGCTACCTGTTTTGTTGATACTTTCTAGATATTGAATACTATTCAATTGGGTATTATCTGAATTCGATTTACCTATATATTTGTATACCTACTATGTTTTATTTACGAGTTGCAGTAATATCGTTTATATTAATATCGTAATCTTATGTAAAGCTTACATAAAAATACAAATTTTTTATCATTAGTAATTTGAATGGATTTAAAATTTGTGAGATCATAGTTTTCTTGAAAATTTTCAAATCCTAAAGCACATAAAAATTCTTTTTTCTTTTTTAGGTTAAAATTTTTAAACATAGCTTATTAGATTTTACATTCAAGATTCAAGTATGATAGAGAGTTTATAATTGCTTCATTAAATCCTTTTACATTAATTGATCCTTTATGAAAAGTTTGCTTAGCTTTATTTAATTCTTGAAAGCGGTAATGTTTCCTTATTTTTTTGATTATTTCTATTTGTTCCTGAATATGCATTTGTACAATAATTACAGTATCGTTGACAAGTTTTAAAAAATCCTCAGTGATTTTATATAGCTTTTTCCTTTCTGAGACAAGGAATTTCTTTTGATTATGGCATTCTATTTCAAAATCCTTAACATCTTTTTCGATACGGCATTTCTGTCTGCATCTTGCTCTTGATTTATGCTCTTCAAAGTGTTCATCACAATAAAGCACACTGCCTGGGCATGAGCATTGAACTTTTGATAAAACTTTACATCCTATTTCACAGC
This sequence comes from Stentor coeruleus, assembly GCA_001970955.1. Taxonomy (NCBI): domain Eukaryota; phylum Ciliophora; class Heterotrichea; order Heterotrichida; family Stentoridae; genus Stentor; species Stentor coeruleus. The sequence continues at coordinate 91,661 of MPUH01000032.1, read as the reverse complement.
AAAAGTATGAAGCCATAATTATTATATTTTGAATAAGTGTAACTAGTTCTATAAATTTCGAAAATGTTTAAATTCTTTGATGCTACTAAAATGTTTGAAGCTAATTCTTTCTTTTTGAAGTTTTGATTTATGTTAATTTTGCTTTAGTTTATGAAACAAAGACTATTTGTCTTACATTTAAATAATCCACTTATTTTATAATAAATATATTGTCAAATAGAATCAATTTGGGAAAAAGTTTTTTTTGATAAGAGTAATATCATTTATGAAAGTATTTTATTTTAAAGCTTGATTTTAGTTTATTTATAGTAAACCTGCTATAATTTGCTATTTATATTTTACTAAATTAGTAAGGCTTTCTAAATTACTATAAAATCTATATATTCTTCAAAACTCGTCTTATATTTTCAAACTTTGAAACAAGTTTTACCTATTCAAAGGCTTTTTTCTGTTCTAAATCAATGCTTTCAAAAGTTTTTGCGTTCTTATAAATCTGTTTTAATCTAGAAAAAAAAATATTGAAAAATACTGTATATTCAAAGTTGGAGTTAAATCGTATCTACAGAAATAAAGTAAGAATATTTTATGGAACTATAAAACAAGCATGTTATATGATAAAATTTTAATATGAAGCATAAAAAATAAATTTATAGTATCTTAATCGTTATCATTTGATAGAAATATTGGGTGTTAATATTCTCATAGTTTATAAAATGATTTTAAATATAATTTTATTGTTATAAGCATAGACTGAAATTTCATTAGGCTAATTTATCATTTCCGTCTAAATTTCTATAGTAATTTGGTTTGGAAAATATAAGTGAACAATAATTTGTCTGTTTATTTAGTGTATGTAGAAAAGAATTTTTATAAAGTTCAGTTATAATTAAGTTAGGTAAAATTATTAAGGATCAACATGAAAATATTTTTGATATAAAAAGTTACTACAAAAGTTATAAAATATGGTTTTAGGTATAAGTTATCCTTATTTAACCTGCTTTTTCTTACTCAATTCGACTGATTGTGAAGAGTCTTTCTTAAACTTAGGATATTCATTTAATGCTTTACATACATCATATTTTTGTTTTGGAATCTCTTTTTTCGCATTTGGAATTTCTTGAGCAGGCTTAGAAGTCTTAATTTTATCTAGGGCATATCCTTGAATTTTACTTCTAATATTAGGAATTTTAGTTGGTTTTTGGGGCTTTACATCATTGACAGTATTTTTTCCTACAATCTTATCATTATTTTCTTGGCCATTTTTCTGAGCAATTTTCATCAAAGTTCCATTTTCATGAGTTTTCTTCATTGAATCTAATGTTTTTTTCTCTGGCACAGCTTGTTTTTTTGGGATGATTTCATCACTATCCTTACTATCCCCACTATCCTCACTATCTTCACTATCTTCACTATCTTCACAATCATCATTATCATCACTATCCTCATTCTCCTCACTCTCCTCACTATCCTCACTATCCTTATATTCCTCACTTTCTTCACTATCATCATTTTCATCTTCACTATCCTCATTATCCTCACTATCTTCCTTATCACCTTTTCTACCTTCAAGCTTTGCTTTTTCAACCTTATCCTCAATCTTAATTTCCACTTCCTCACTATCATCCTCACTACTATTTTCCTCCAAATTCTTCTTAACCTTCTCCAAAAACTCATTATAATCATTCTCACTTTCACAGCTTTTTATAGAATCCCTAATCACCCCATCATCATCATTTTGTTTTTCAAAATACCCAAGAACAGACACTTGTGCATTTCCAACAACACTAAAAACCCCCCCTTGAGTAACATCAAAATATAAATTAAACTGAGCCATAGGTGCATCTTTTTTAAAATAACCAATTGGATATGTATTTTTTTTACATGTAACATATAAAGTAGCAATTTCTTGAAATGAATTCATATGAAGTATAGCATGGGTTATATGAAGTATCTTAGGTTTTTTATCTCTCAAGCTAAAGTCAAAACTCTTATCGCCACTAACTGTACATCCCCAAAACATTATAAAAAATACCCCTTCATAGTAAAAAATATTATAATACTCTAATTATATGCACATATTAAATTGGACTTACAAAACTCCAGTCTTGGATTTTTAAGTCTTTATCAATCTCTTCATCATCTGAAACATGAAGATTAACAAATTGTGGATCAGTGTCTGTTAAAGATAAAAGTGGCATTATATAACTTTTATTAAGGACCATATTCCAAACTATTGTCGAAAAGAAATTGTGTGATTTAATCTTTTTAGCCCCAGTTTTAAATCCTAGACGTTTGTTTGGTGTTGAGTTTAACAAGCTTTTTATTAGATCTTCTAAGCTTTTATCTTCGATTTTACCGAATTTCTCTTCGAAGAAATAAGGTTGGCAGGTTGCCATTTCGTAGAGGACAAGACCTAGTGCATACCAGTCTGATTCAGTTTTATATGGTTCCCCTTTTAATACTTCTGGGGGTAAATAGGCCATGTTTGCTTTTAAAGGACTTCTGGAATTATTGTCTAAGATTGGTTTAGCCATTTGGAAATTGCTTAGCATTATATGCCCATCTTCATTAATTAGAATGTTTTTTGGAGTTAAAGCTTGATAAGTATATCCTTGACTGTGAATATACTCAAGAGCAGTTATTATTTCACAAGCATAAAGACGTATAATATCTGTTTTTATATGAACTTTACAGGCTATTTGTGAAGCTATAGTGCCAAACTTGCAGAAATGAGAAACCAACATCAAATTTTCATTCGTTTGAAACGAACATATCAAGGGTATAATAAAAGGGTGGATTAGTTTTGAGAGAAGGTTTTTTTCGGATTGGGCTATTTTCAGAAGATCTTCTGATATAAGTTTATCTTTTTTAAAAACTTTCATTGCGTAATGGTGTTTTGTTTTTATATCTTTAATAAGATAAACCTCACCTAAATAGCTAACTCCAAGGACTTTTATTATACTAAAGTCTTTGAATTTTCTTAACCTATTCATATCCCTTTTTGGTTCAGTCAATGCTCTAGCCTTAAACTTCACATAATCAATTTCCTCAGTATGTTCTTTTCTATCTTTATCCGTACTATCTTCATCAACTTCTACAATTTTCTCAACAGTCCTAGTATTCCCTTCACAACTTGAAACCAATTCTTTTGAACTGATATATGTTCCATTTTTAATCTCATAGCTATGATAAAGTATTTCAGTTATTTCTTCATATTCCCCAGCATAATCCATAGGAACTTTACCATAAGTATCGAAATCTGAAACACATGCACCTTTTTTTATAAGTTCCATAACAATATCCTTTCTCCCATGTATACAAGCATAATGTAATGGAGTCCTTCCTAGTTTATCTTTAGCTGAAACATTAAATCTACTAGCTAGGATTTCAGTAACTTCAAAATTCCCAGAAATAACTCCTCTGTGTAATGGAGTAAGTCCTTGAGAATCTTCAAGACAGCTTATATCATGACTTAAAAAAAATGATAACAAAAATTCAGTGTCATTATGATCAATTGCATCCCATATTTCTTGAATATTATCTTCTTCGAAAATTAGAAAGTTTTCTATATTTTCTTGACCTTGTGTGTCTAATATTTCAGTTATTTGGTTTGCTTGGATTTTTAGATTTTGTTGAGAAATTTTATCTGAAGTCTTGCAAATTGGTTCAATAATAGAGCCCCGGCTTGAGTGATCGGATAAGTTTATTGTCCCGAGTGATGACCTTTGATCATGGTTTGGGCTTCCTTTACAGCAGAGAGATGTTTTAGCTAGTCTCAAGAAATAATCAAAATATTCCATATTACAATATGATAGGATACCTTTGGTTTTAGATTATCGTTTCCAAAATACCGATAAGTAACACCCTTTTTCTTGAGAATTTTAAGTTTTTATGGGAATATGCTATATTTTTCATGAATTGCATTTGGGATGAAGTTTGGATAGATGTTAAGAGTGGGTGTTAATACATTTTAATATGAGGTTGTTGGAGTAATAAATTATTTTAAAGTTTGTGGATTTGATTTGGTGTTTGCTTGAGGGTAGATTGCTATTATTTTTAATTTAAGAGAGTTATTGATAAGTGCTGGGGTTTTTATTTGAGATGATGATTGGGGATTGTGTTGGTAATAATGTATATACAATTTTACTTAATAATAAACCTCAAACCCTACTTCTTAATTATTTTTATTAGGTTTATCGCTAACAAAGTGCTAAATAATTCTTTCTAGTTCAGCTTTTTGTCCTATCATCTGTTATCACAAATTACAATTTTTTTCTATCATTCCAATTGAATTTTTGAATTTTTTGATTTTCCATCTTACAAATTCGATCTTTATGTTCAGAAAATAAGTTTTTCATAGAAAGGTTCATCAAATGGTGTCCTAAAAATTCAGCCTCAAAAATAGAGTTTTAGTTTATTCTAATTGTGATGAGATTAAACTCAATGCTGAAATACTTAAGATTTTACTATAATCATTGATATTTGAAAATACAATTTTGGTTTAGTTGAAAAATATTTTTTACAACATAAAGAGTTTTTTATGGTAACTGGGATATAAAAATTCACATAAACAAAATATGATCCAGACGATAATTTATGCTCAAAGTATCCCTGCTGAATTACAAAGCGCTTATATTCTGTCTAATGAATTTTAAAAGGTTTCTGTATAACATTATTTTTGAAAATTCTTCGTATTGGTAGAGAATATTTATTAATCATTAAGTCAGTAGATAGGCTGGAGTAATTTAATAGAATTTCAGAGGTCAAGATAATTTGTTGATGAATATTAGCATAGCATGTTTTATAAGCACATAATTTTACGATAAAAAACCACCTAGCCTAAACTTTACAATTAATAATCCCAAATAATCTAATATCCTCATCCATTAATAAAAAATCTTATAAAATGAAGTTAGAAACAATAGGTTTTATAGCTCTAGGGGCATTTTTATCAGATCCACTGTTCATAGCTTACAAAACCTATTATTGGAGCATGCCTGATATATACAACAGATATGGCCATGGATCATATGCTCTTGTTACAGGGGCAACAGATGGGATAGGTAAAGGTTTCTGTGAAGCATTAGCAGAAAAAGGGATTAATATCATACTTGTATCTAGGACTCAAGAAAAACTAGATAAAGTTGCTAATGAATTATCAAAAAAATACGGAGTCAGTTGTGTAACACATGCTATAGATTTGTCTAAGGCTAAAGCTGAAGAATATGCAGCGCTTAAAAAAAAAACTGATTCTTTAGATATGTCTATGCTTATAAACAATGCTGGAGTTGTTTGCTATAAAAAAACAAAAGAGCTTACTTTTGATGAAATCCAAGATACTATTAATTTAAATTCAGGATCTGTGATGCATTTGCTTAATATGTATCTTCCTGTTTTAGAACAAAGAAAAGGAAGGTCTGCAGTGATAAATTTATCGTCATTCCTAGCAGTACGTCCTAGTCCTTTGATATCTTTATACTCAGGGACCAAAGCTTTTAATCATTATGTCAGTCAAGGGCTTTCTGAAGAATATCGTGACTCTATTGATGTTATGAGTTATCAGCCTGCTACTATCATAACTAATGCAACACCAAATGAAAAACCTTCATGGAGAAGTTGTACAGTTGAAGAATCTGTAAGAGGGGCTTTAATTGATTTAGGTAGAAGAAATTTAACTCACGGCCATTGGAACCATGAACTTATGGCATGGGCTGTTCGTTGGGTGCCAGAAAAAATAAGAATACGTTTGATGGCTCAAGGCATAGACAAAATCATCAAGCAAAGGTTTCCAAAATAATTAGTTCTATCTTAGTAGTTATTTGCATATTAATGACATCATGTTTACTTGTCGAATTTATTCCCCTATAACTCAAAAGATGAAATATGGGAAATTCATGCTAGCAGGCTTAGCCGTAGGCCTTCCTGTAAAAAAAGCATACAATTATATCTATGGAGATGAAGACTTAATCTACAAAAATTACGGAAATGGGTGTTATGCAATGGTCATAGGGGCAAATGATTCAATAGGAGAAGGTTTCTGTAAAGCTCTAGCAGAAAAAGGTATAAATATAGTCCTTGTTGGTAAATCCCAACATAATCTTGCAAGAATAGCTGATGAAATCTCTGAAAAATACGGAGTAAAAGCAATTACATGGTTTTTCGATTTATCAAAAGCTACAGACACAGACTTTAAAGCCTTAAAAGCTAAAACTGATGAAGTAGAAGTTTCAATGCTTATAAATGCGACAAGATTAGGCGTATTAAAGCCAACACATAAATTAAGTCATAATGAAGTTGAAGGAATGATTAATACAACAACGAAATCTTTGATGCATTTATTAAGATTATACTTACCAGAATTAGATAAAAGGCAAGGAAGGTCGGCTGTGATTCATTTATCATCATTATTGTCTATATCCCCTGTACCAATACTTTCACTTTATGGTGCTACTCAAGCTTTTGTTAGATATATTACAATGGGTTTATCAGAGGAGTATAGTTCAAGTATAGATTTTCTTAGTTATGAACCTGGAAGTTTAATTCCAGAAAATGCTCCACAAGAGTTATCTTCATGGAAAACCGCTCCGTTAGAAGCTTCCATCGCTCAGGCCCTTAAAGATCTCGGGCGTAAGAGGACTTCTTATGGACATTTTAAACATGAACTCTTAGCAGGTTTTTTGCATATTGCTCCAACTAAAGTTTCGCTTCGATTTTTCTATTATTTGCTGAACCAGCAAGCTGAGCAGCTTAAGCAAGCAAGACAAGCGAAGCAGTCTAAATCCGTTTAACCTAATACATAGTATATGAATAGAATAGGCTGAAAAAAAAAAAAAGTTTTTCGGATGATGATGGGGAATTTTTTCAACAGTTAGGAAAAAAAAATTGGTTTTTTTTATGAGATGAGAAATGGTCTGGAGAGGAAAAGAGGGGTTTGGATGATTATATTGTGAGGCTTTTGGGTATTTTTTATTGTGTTTTTGATGTAGGAGTTTGGTTTGAGATATGATATTATAAACGATTTATAGAGTTTGGGTTTTGGTGAGAATATTGCTGATAATATTATTGTATGTGTTTTTTTGGTTTTTTCATAAGTTTTAGGTTATGATCATGATCTGCAAATTAATCGCATAGGGAATTATTGTTGTTTGATAAAATCAGCTAAACTTAAAGTCTTAATAATAAAAAAGTTATCCTAAAAATAAAAATCGAACGTAAAAATAATTAAAGTAAGTTCAAACTTTAACAAACTTAGCGGGCTAACTTTATTAGAAAAAGGTACTATAATGATTTTTGTAGTTTATCTGGAATATATGGTTAGGCAGAAAATAACTTTTAAGAGCATTAGCTAAAAGTTGTGATTTTATTACAATTTATTTTTTGGCGGAAAAAACTCTTAGGTAAAAACAGGATTAAGAAGTTATCGAGAGTTTTCTAGTAAATTGTTAAGCTAAACGTTAGAAAAAGTAAGTGTATTACTTATTATCCTTTTAAAATTAAAATAATATCAGAGAAGTTTCAATATAAAGGCAAGCTTAAAAGATTTATGAATTCATGAAAAGCATGTTTTCTTATATATACGATATTTTTTGATTTGAAAACCATTAGAACATAGCCTTATATATTTTTCGATTTTTAAACCTGTGAAATATTAGATTATTTTTAATGAGAATCTAAATATCAGTTCTGTTTATTATATACATCATAACATCCTTCAAAACTGACCCTTCACTTTTATATGTTAAAAGCTCTAATACAATAATTTAATATTGAGATAGCTTATAGATTATTTATAAAGGTAAATAATGAATGGCTTTTGGGTCTGTGGTATTATATCACTAATTATATACTGCCTGCTATATGATTGGGCTTATATTTTCATCTATGGGCTTATGCTTTGTGGGTATTTCGGCCTTGCCCGTATTTTTGTACCAGAATCAGCAGCTAAATTTAACTCCCCAAGACGAAAACTGAATATGGCAACATGGGGTGACCCAGATTCCCCAGAAGTCCATGGTCACTTTAGAGTTCGCATAAGTAAATCTCTTCAGTTCATTGAAGATTTCAATAAAGCTACAGGCAAAAAGCTCACAATCACTCACCTAGTTATGAAAATGGCCGCTGATACTATGGTTGACTTCCCTGAATTTACTGGGAAAATTGTCTGTGGTTGTTATGTCAAATACGACACAGTCGATATTAGCTGCTTAGTAAACCTTGATGGAGGTAAGGACTTAGCATTTTTCGCAGTAACAGACGCAAATAACAAATCATTATTAAAATTCTGTGAAGAATTCGAAGAAAAAGTGGAAAGCCTTCGTCATGGTGAAGGACGTAAAATGCATAATAAAGCTACAGGAATCACAGACATCCTCCCTCCATCTATATCTGGTGTACTTATTGAACTTACTGGTTTCATATCAACTGTCCTTGGCTTAGATCTTCCAATGTGGGGTATTAAAAGGCATATGTGTGGCTCAATGACTATAACAAATGTTGGAGCTAATGGACTTGAAATTGGTTACGCACCTTTTCCTCCAGTGATTCGTGTTCCTGGACTTCTAGCTTTAAGTTCTATAAAAGATCAACCTATTATAGACAATGGGCAAATTGTTATAGACAAAATCCTAACAATTAACTTTACTATGGATCATAGATTCGGTGATGGAACAAGAGGAACTAAAGCTATGGGAGAAATGAAAAGACGTCTAGAAAACCCTTATGAATGCTTAAAGATCGAATAAGTAATTAGAAATAGGTAAAAAAAAAAAGTTTAAAAGTTTGGGATCTATCATTTATTCTATAATTTTCCTGTCTAATTTTATATTTTCTAATACTTTGCCTAGCTTTCTTCATCATAATATTTATTATCTCTAAAAATCTCAACCTAAAAACTCTTAAAAGCCTTCACAGAAATTATATACTTAAACACAACACAAATAATTTTTACAAGCGATTTAAACCTATCAATACCATAAAGCATCATCCAAACATCAATATCCTCACAAAAACTCCTGAAAAATCTTATACAATCTATATTTCTTTATACTTTATTAGTACAAATAAATTTCAATACCATCCACACAAGTAAAAATGTTTTTATACCTAATTTCTCTATCTCTAGCATCAGCTATGTGCCCGATTTATTCTTGCACAGAAGAAGCTCTAGAAGTAGACCAATGTGTGCAAAAATCAGGTGAGGCATACTATATTGAGCCTTGTACCGACAGCATAAAAAGTGAATGTTCAATATCATCATCAGGCAACGGAACCTGTAAAGCTCCAACCAGTTCATCAATCCAAAAATACCCTGGCGAAAAGCATAAAAAGTGAATGTTCAATATCATCATCAGGCAACGGAACCTGTAAAGCTCCAACCAGTTCATCAATCCAAAAATACCCTGGTGAAAAATGCTCAATTGCCGAAGATTGTGTGTTTTCTAAAGGATGTGTTGAAAGCATTTGTCAAGGTTCAGCTATAAATGAAACTTGTGCTGATACTCATTATTGTAGTCCAGGTTTATATTGTTCAGCTAATTCAATATGTGAACAACCAAGTAATAAAGCTTGTTTAAGTGATTATGATTGTAGCAATTCTTATACTTGCAACAATAATCAATGTGTAAAATACTTGTCTATTGATGCTAATAAAGATTGTTCAGTATGTAATGATGGACTTAATATGGCTTGTAAATCTAGTGCATGTCTTGCTTCAGGTAGCGAAAATTATTGTTTGGATTATATTTCGCATCCTAGTAAAAATGCTACTTTGTGTTCAAATGATGAAGATTGTATTTCGAATAAATTCGGAAGTTTGAATTTAACGATAAACTCACCTTGTGCTTGTGGGATGAACCCATCTGGGAATAGTTATTGTGCGTTATTACCTGGAGATGAAGTTTATAGGAAATATTTAGAATTACTTGAGGATTGGGTTGAAGGAGAAAATATTAAAAAATGCAATAGCATGAGAAGAATGAGTTATGATTGTATTGCTGATTGGTGGGATAAAAAACATTATATACAATTTGTTTATTATCATGAAACCTTATTGAATTACCCAAAACTTCAGGAAATGGACTATTGCACTCAGAAAGTGTATTACGGGGACTACACCAAAGTCAAAGATCAATTCGAAAACATTAAAGACCTGAACATTGATTTTGCAATGCATATTGCCTTAGGTATTTGGGTGTTAAGTTTAGTTTAAGAAATTTACAATTTAAATATATACAATGAAAGAGTTTTTAGCATGTTTTCTTTTCTGCTGTCGTGGAGAGACTGAAAAGGAAAAACCTGTATAGGATATTTAGGAACTAGAAATTATAGAGAAAGTCGAAAACAACAGTGATAAAATTAAAAACTGTGTATCTTTCGAAGAACCTGACAAAGAAAAATTACCTGAGGGCGATATCACAGAAATAAAAGAAAATGCGCATTTAAAAGTTAAAACTGCCAAAAGACCTAGTATTATTTTATCTATGGATGGCTCAGAGCAAAAAGTTGTTTTATATGACGGAAAAAATAAGAAAAAAAAATCTAAGCATAAAAAGAAGAAAAGAAATCAGAAAAAGTGAAATTTTGTATAGAATAGTTATGATAATAAAAATTTAATTTTTAAAGAATATTTTGGTAGAGAAAGATTTTTGAGTGGGGTTTTATGTTGATTTGGATGTTGTGTAAGAGTTTGTAATATAAAAATTTGATGAAAGGGATGTGGTGTGATGAAGTAAGATAATGTAAAATAGGATTTTTGTTTTTTTAGAGGATTTGGGAAGATTGAAGAGGGATTGGATTTTTGGTGAAGCTAAGGGTACTTTGGAAACTGGGATTTTGGGTGTTTGTATTGTCCAGTAAGTGTGAAAAGTGGGATATGGTTGATTTATTTGTATGCAATATTACGATATGATTTTTAGTTTGGATAATGCGGAAATGGTTGATTTATTTGTATGCAATATTACGATATGATTTTTAGTTTGGATAATGCGCAATTGGATGTTAAGTATTTTGCTGTTTCTATATATGAAATATATTTTAAAAACTAATACAAATAAGAGAAAAACATTATGAAACTTACTAAAGGTCAGAGTGTGAAATTAACACAAAATAATCAATCTTATTAATAAAATCCCGACTTTATCTGATGATAGCAAAATCATCTTGATGCCTAATTACCTAAAAACCACCAAAATTATTCAATCCCAGTAAAAAAAACAAATATCAGCCTATAAGCCAACATTAAAATAATTAACTAAAAAAAAATCCACACAACATCTTTTACCCAATATAAAAACTAGTTTATTATAAATTCTAACAACTATTAAATTCCTTTTCACTTATCATATTCATTATCTTAACTCATCCTATACACTAAGCACATCAAAAATTGTATTAAAATTTTCAATATTATACTTACTGATATTTTAGAAAATGGATAGCGAAAATTTTTACCAATGCTTGCATAGTATTTTTGGAGATGAGTCTATAAGCTGCATCCAATCAGGAAGGACTCAGAAAGTTGTGATTTTGTTCACAAGTGCTATTGAGCTTTTACAAATTATAAAATTCTTTTGGACCCCACATTTGAACTATGAGTTTTGGGATAACTATAAGCTTTTTTGGTTCGCGTTATCTTATCCATGTCCTGACACTTTAGCAGCTTCGATTGGCTTTTTTAGCATTTTTTCTTTAATAGTAGCATCTCTATTGTTTTTATGTGCTTTAACTCTTTTTATTCAGATAATCCTTTCATATAAAAGTAAAACTTTACCAATTTGCATCATTCAGATTTTCAGGTTTATCACATATATTTTGTGTGAAGTATTTTTTTTAAGTTGCTGTACATCATTGATATTGCTTTTCAAATACTCACACTTTAATATCAGCATAATAAGTGAATTACCTGGAGATTTAGATTCAAATGATGCTAACTTAGGTAAAACAGGTGAGATTTTATCTTTATTATCACTTATGATATTAATTATACTTACATTACTTTATGAGTGTTGCAATTTCGAGATAAGACACTCTTTGGCAGATATAAATTTATATGCAAAAGCTTTTCCAAACACAGATTTACAATGGAAAACTATTCTGTTTACAAGCAGTTGTTTTTATATTAGTTTACTTCAATCAAATTACCAGATTGGTTTAGTATTAGAAGTTATTATGTTTGGATTCTGTACATATCAATATTTTTTCAATCTTCCATACTATTCCTCTTACATGAACTGCATAAAAATTCTCATCAACTTTGAAGCTTTTTGCATTGGGTGTTTTTTCATCATAGGTTCCCTCCTTCAAAACTCAAGCGTCACTTTTATCCTATGCATCTTCCTCCAACCTTTAATCATAATTTTTGTACTCAGTTACAGCAACATCATAAAAAGTTCCCTTGTAAAAAGCAAAGAAAGCATAAATTTCACTCTGAAAAAATTCGAACTTTCTTCAAGGGAACTATGGAAAAGTTCAGAAAACTATACAAAATTATTAAAATATATGAATTATAATTATGACAGACAAAAAGATAAAATGCTTTTTGTATTTCAAGCTTATTATTGTAATGATATATTAAACAATTCAACTTTAGCTGCAATGAAATTATCTAGAGCTGAAGTTGAAGGGTATATGATTATAACGAATTTTCAGATTTTTAAATGTATGAAAATTTTAAAAATGAGGGGTTTAGCTTTTTCTGAAGGACTTAAGCTAAGTTTGTTTTTATTGGATTATGATAAAGTAAATGATATTGAGTTAAAGTTCTGTGAAGCTTTTTTAAGGCTTTTGACTAGTATTACGATGAAAAATGTGGAGAATAAAAAGTTGTTGGAGGATTTGAAGAATTTTTATATGTTGTTGGATGAATGTAAAAAAATGTATATGTCGATCACACAGAGGTTTCCGGATAGTTCTGTAATTAATAGAAACTTCGGGACTTTCCTTAATGATATCATTCATGAAAAAGACCTTGGACAAATCTATCTAAATCGTTCTCAATTGCAGTTTACAAACAAAAAATATCAAGAAAAACAACTTAATTCATATTCCGATCCAGAATCATGTATATGTATAGTATCTGGTACATATAAGGATATAGGTAAAATGATTTATATGTCTTATGGGCTTTGTCGTCTTTTAAAAATCAATTCACTTGACACTAAAAGCTATAGCTTAAATGATTTTATCCCACACCCATATAATTATGGTCATAACAAAAAACTTATGCATTTTATTGTAGTATCTCCTTCTGAGCATATTTTTAGAGAAACTCCTTTATATCTTTTAACATCTGAAGGGTTTATTGTTGGGTGTATTTTCCGCAGTGAATGTATTGGATATGAATTTAAAGCAAACTTTGTAGTTTTTATAGAGCCTATGAATGATAACCAAGAAGCAGCAATTATAAATAAAAAAGGGCTTATTTACTCACATACAAAACATTTTCCTGAAGCTTTAGGATTAGAATTTTATAAAATTCATCAAACTTTTTTACAAGAGTATATAACTTATGAGTCTTTTCAAGAACTAATGACAAAAAAATACACAATTATTATAAATTTTAAAACTGGAAATGCTTCAGCAATAGTTCTTCAAGAAACCCCAATTGGAACTAAGACTATAATTTCAGTCAGTGTTATTAAAGATTATAAAGATAAAGAGCAAATTCTTAATTGTATTAATCAAGGAAGGAATCTTGGACAAGAATTAATACAAATGCAATCTCGAACTAATAATGAAAGGAATTTTTTTGAAAAACAAAAATCTAGAGATGAGTCTAGGATTAAAAGCCATATAGAAACGAAAATGCTTACTGATAAATTGAAATCAGTATCAAAAAGCTCATCAACAAGCAAATTTAGTCATAAAATTTCAAAGAATTTTTCTAGGATTTTTAAAATTTATAAAGCTTTGAAGGTTGTTTTTTTTATCATGGTAGGGTTTATTTAGGTTTTTGTAATTATTGTCGCGAATTTTGTATTGCTTGCTTTTGTATGTGTTGAAGTTAATAAGATTACTAACTCTGATTTTGCAAGTGTATTGGATGAAGTTTATTTAAAATTTGGAGAAGCTGGTCTTTATAGTAGGATAATAGATCTGAATTATAGATTGAACACTACTTTTTTTTATAAGTATTTCTGATTCCCAAAACTGTATATAAGCTTCTCAACACTTGGAAGCAAATTGAGACGTTCAAATTGGGAATATTGTGCTGAAACAGCAATAATCAAAGATAATACAATCTCTCAATGGCTTGCATCCAAAGTCAAAAATCCTTCATACACCAACATAAATAACTTAATCCAAACATCAGAAAAAAACGTAAAAACTATTTAGACTGAAAAAATCTATATGAAATTCATAGAAAAAAATTATCATTTCGACAGTGAAATGTTTTTTCTAATATTCAACAGTTTACAAAGCTCTTTATTCGAAGTACAAAAAGCATATAACAATTTACAGTCATGTGATTATCAAAAAGTATATAATATTAGTGAAAGTTCTACTACGATAATAATTGGATGTTCAATAGCTATTTTATCTTTGTTTATATCAATAATTATTATAGCAAGTCTTTTGAGTAAAGTTACATCTAGTGTGATGCAATTTTTTCTTAATAAAACAAAAGAAAACTATCCTTCAATAAGATCATGTGTTTTAGATCGACTTTATAGCCAGCATAATGTTTTAGATGCAGAATCTGATATAGAAAAACATGGACATAGATCAAGTATTACGTTAAAAAATAGTAGAAGTTATATATTTTTAGCTTCAGCTACAGTTTTAATCAGCCTAATGTGCTTTATTGTTTTTTATTATTATTTTATTATCCAAATACAAAATTCTATGACATTTAGGATAGACTTTCTAAATACTATGGGTAATAGAAGGAGTAAAATGGTCCAGCTTTCATATATAACTCTTGAAATTTTGGCAAATGCTAAAGGTCAAGAGCTATGTCCAAGATATGGAGATTTTTGCTATTTTCCTGAATTTACATCTATGTTCATTAAACTTAATGCAGAACTTCGCATACTAAGACAAAATCTTCATGGAAGTCTATACAAACTTTACACACCACAAAGTGTTTGGAACATACTTTATAAACAAACCGACCTTCAATATAAAATTTTTGCAAAAGGTCTATCTCAAGGTCTTACAATACTAAGACGTGAAACTTATTATTTAATTCAAATGAAAAAAATTTTATCTTTTCAAGAATTCGAATATTATTTCAAACAGTTAAAAGAAGGAATTGATAGTTTTAATTGGATTATGCCTACTACTGATGATCTTATTAAAGAAAGTATAAATAAAAAAGTTGTTGATTTGATTTATTTTGATATTGGTCTTGCTGTAATTTTTATAGTGATTTATTGGTTTGGATTCAGGAAAGTTTTCAATCGTGAGAGAGAAACCTTGGCACACATTGAGACAGCTTTTCAAATAATATATTAGAGATATTATAAAGTAGATAATTAAGCTTAAGTAAGCATATAATTATAATCTTAATATAACATCAAAATACTTGCTTGACAAAACTCCTAACATCTCTAACTTTATATAAAAAATTATTAATAATCATAATAATGCAACAATATAATTTAATTAATACAAAGTGAATCAGATCTTGACTAATTTCTATTACATAAAGCAAACCTAATAAAGTATAATTATTATTAAACATTCCATTATATAATCCAAACATAATGATATTATTTCCATAATGGAACCAAAATTATCTTCATCTGCAGAAGACAAAATAAAATCCATTAAAACAATTAAAGAAGGAAAATACCTATTCGAAAATGCTTTTATAAGATATACTGATGAAATTTCAATGCTAATTCTTAAAGAGCAAGATCAAGAAAGCCTATCAAAATCAGATTCTGCTTTAAAAATATTTACCAGAGCTGTTTATAAAGACATTAAAGGTTTCCAAAGCGGACTTGAAGTGTTTAGTAATTCGTTAAATAAAGTTGGTATTTGCAACAAAGAAAAGCATTTGAAAAAGTGTTTCAGTGTATTAAATAGAATGGCTTGTATAGAAGAATCTACTCATGGGAACTTAGAAATCGACTTTAAATCTTGGCAAATCACAATAAGCATAGTTGGGGAGAAGATTAAAAGACAGTTAAATGATCTTAAAAGTATGAATGATGATGATAAACTATCTCAAGAAAAGAAAGGTGAAATCAATAAGAACTTAAAACAAATTGGGGAAAATAAAAAAGTTGTTAAGGGTGTTAAGAAACTTTGCAGCAAAAATAAACGAAGCAGTGCAGTAAAAAAAAGTAAACTATCAAAGAATAATGCTACTTCAAGATTGTCTAAAGGATCTAAAGGTCTTTTATCACAAAAAGGAAAGTCTAAGGCTAAAAAGGAAAATATTAAAAAACAAAAAAATGTTAAAGGTGAGGAAGAGTTAAAGGATAAAATTGAAGGCTTAAAGGAAGAAAATAAAGATGTTGAGGGTGAGGAGGATGAAGAATATGAAGATGAAGATTATGATGATGAGGATTATGATTATGATGAAGATGAAGAGGAAGAAGAGGAGGAAGAAGAAGAGGAAGAATTAGAAGAAGTAAAAAAGGTAGAATTAGTTGAAGAAAAATTAGGCGCGGTAAAAAGTCAAGAATCAAACTCATTAACAAATAAAGATGAATCAAAAAATAATCAAGTTGGGAAGGAGGAAGAAGAGGAAGAAGAAGAAGAAGAAGAAGAGGAAGAAGAAGAGGAGGAAGAGGAAGAAGAGGAAGAAGAGGAGGAAGAGGAAGAAGAGGAGGAGGAAGAAGAAGAGGAAGAGGATGAAGAAGTGAATGAAAATGAAAGGAAAATTTTAGATGAGAATAAGGCTTCTGATATAGAGGCTAAGACGAGTACTAATGCTGGAGCTAAAGAGCAAACTGAAACTACTAATAAAAATGATCTAAATCAAGGAAAAGAAAAGGAAGAAGAAGAAGAGGAAGAAGAGGAAGAAGAAGAAGAAGAGGAAGAAGAGGAAGAAGAAGAGGAAGAAGAGGAAGAAGAAGAGGAGGAAGAAGAGGAAGAAGAAGAAGAAGAGGAAGAGGAAGATGATAAAAAAGAAGACAAAAGTGAAGATAAAAATATCATAAATGATAAAGATAAAGCTATTGTGAATGCAGGCATAAAAGAAAATACTGAAATAATTCAAATTAAGCCAGATGAAGAAGAGGAAGATGAAGATGAAGATGAAGAGGAAGAGGAAGATGAAGAGGAAGATGAAGAAGAAGAAGATGAAGAAGATGAAGAAGAGGAAGAAGAAGAAGAAGAGGATGAAGATGATGAAGAAGTAGTAGACCAAAAAGAAGTAAAAAACGAAATAAAAGAAGAAAAGGATAGCAATAAATCTTAGAAAAAAATAATCTTCAATTAGCATAACCAATTAAAACCTATTTCACCATAACCATATAATAAATGATATGATTACAAGCTGTAACCAAAATCACAAATTATATCCTAATTAATCCAAAAATCCTAATAAATATTTCCGACTCTTTATATTATCATTCAATAATCTAAAATTTAATTAATCTCTTATTAATTTCGCAATCCTTAACTATAAAAAAAATATTTATTCCATCAACTAACACCTACAATTTTTATCTATTCCCTATAAACTTCACCACCCTCCAAATTTCCCAACTAAAAATTTTCATCATCAAAACCTAAAAAACTCATCCTTAATCTAATATAAAATAATAAACTAAAAGTAACTATTTTCTTGCCATCTTCTCAATTTCTTCCATCTCAGCTCTCTTAGCAAACCTATTGAAAATCTGTTCAAGTGATGTCATACATATAGAATAATCAGAAATCCTCATTTTTTCTTTTTTCTCTTCAACGACTGAAAACAAGTACCCAATAGACTTAACATTAATTTTCTTAAGTTTAAACTTTGACATCAAATGATAATGTTCAATAACTTCAACTTCTCTAAACTCATCCTCAAGCCAAGTTTTTATCTGATTACCAATATATTCTATAAGACACCATGATGCTAAAGCTTCTTTACTAATATACCCATCATTTTGTAGATTATTAAAAATAGCTGCTCCTGATCCAATATTCGCAATAAATGGTCTTAAATACGCAACACCTAATAATTCTAAGCTTTTGTCTAATGTATCATAATTAACATTATAATTACCAACTAATTGATCAAGTCTACTTGAATATTCATTAACTTCTTGTTGTATAGGAATATCAATTTTAATTTCTAATTCATATCCATCACCAAACTTGTTTTTAATCCAAGTCGAAGTTCCAATACATTTCAACCTACCTTTGACCATAATAGTCATCCTATCACACAAAGCTTCAGCTTCTTCCATTGAATGCGTAGTTAAAATCACAGCTGATTTTTTGCTTTTAATATTCCCTAAAATCTTCCACATTTTTTTCCTTGCCTCAGGGTCCATCCCAGCTGAAGGTTCATCTAAGAAAACAACTGAAGGATTACCTATAAGTGCCATAGCAACAGAAAGTTTACGTTTATTACCCCCACTATATGTTCCAGCAAGTATATTAGCATATTGTTCTAAATCCATATATTTAAGCATATTGTTTACTTCTTCATCAATTCTATTATTTGGTATACCTTTTATATGAGCATAAACATTCAAATGCTCTTTTCCAGTCAGATTTTCAGTCAAAGCATCAAATTGTGGACAGTATCCTATAAGCGTTCTAGCTTCAGAAAGTTCTTTAGAAACATTTTTACCACCAACATAAGCTGAACCTGAGTCACATGGGATTTCTCCAGTAAGCATTTTAAATGTTGTGGTTTTTCCAGAACCATTTATACCAAGTAAAGCGAAACATTCTTCTTTTTTGACACTAAAACTTAGTTCATTTACTGCAACAAATGCTTTGCCTCCAACTCTATAGGATTTTGTAAGGTTTTTAATGTTGATTTGGACATCTTTAGGGTCTGTGGTTTCTGCTAAAGCTGCTTCAGCATCGACATCATTATCGTGTTCATAGACTTCTGAGAATATTGAGTTTTTTCTTGATATAAACTGAGCGAAACGAGGATTAGTTTCAAATAGCTCCATTATGATAACAAGAATAAAATAAACCACGGTTGTTATACCCAATAATAACATACATCCACCAGCGCTTTCTATATCAAAAGAATCAATAGGTGTGATTTTTCCTTCAAGTGAGGCAAATGACACTTTTGAACCTATTCTTAAAACTCCCCAGCCAAAACAGAAATTCGGAAAAACTCTTAAAATCCACGACAAAATTTTCCCAGCATCTCTCGAGTTATCAAAAATATACATGACAAAAACTGCACTTGGAAAACAACTCCCAGTAACAAAACTAATAATCAACATAAAAATCTGCGCAGTTGAATGACTTTTAAAAAAGAAACTAAAAAAATAACTAAAAGGTGCTGAGGCAATCCCAGTCAAAGCAATAAGAACCCACATAGCCCCATAATCATGATCATCAACAGTATAAATATCAACTTGATATGCTAAAATAATAAGCGAGCATATAACAGTAGGGATTATATGTTTTATAATATCCCAAACAAAATTAGCAACCCAATAAGCAATAAGTGATACTCCACTAATCATATGCTGATGTTTAACATTAACTTCTCGTTCTTTTGTTATAAAAAGCACAATACCTGTAGGGATAAAACTAAATCCTAAAGAAAAAATCAAAGACCCAACAAAACCATCACCAGACCCAGAAAAATCTTTCATTTTCTTTGTCACAGGAAATGGATGGTTAAAAGATTTTATCTTGAAATCAGGGTCAACTTTATGTAATATAGCTTCGGCCATTGTATTATAAACTATAACTGGAGCTTGATAGGCTCTTTGATCATAAAATGCTGTATAGAAATAATGATGATTACTTTCGTCTATAGTTTGAAAATAAAATGAACTTGTTAGTTTTGGTTCAAGGTCTCGATAATTATAAACTTCATTACTCATATCTTGTATATTGTTTTTATTAGTGTTTTTTAATATTATAGTATATTCATCATTAATATAATTGACATAATTTGTGATTTTATTATCACCCCCATATAAAACATTTTGGACTTGGCTGAATTTACTAAATGACAGCTCATAACCAGAGTAATTCGCTAAAAATGATGGGATAAGCATTAAGCTTAAACCTATTATAATCAATATCACAGGGATAAAAATCTCAAATAATATTGTCTTAAAATCCCTCCTACTAGAAATCGCCCTTTTTTTCGTCAATGTAATAAAATGGTTCCATACAAGCGAACCTTTTATCCTATCTTTAGACAAAATAAAATTATCATCAATTAAAGGTGACTCTTCCTCTTTATTATCATTAGCATCTTTTTTAAGTTTCTCATCATCACCTCTAGCAACTCTTAAAAAAACTTCCTCAAGCGTTGTGGCTGATATTGAATAAGACAACAAGCCGAGATTATTAAGATTTGTATCAAGTTCTTCAAAAAAGACAATAAATTCTCCTGAACTTGATGAAGGTAATTGAAAAGTTATCTCACCCTGGTAATCAGTCATAAGTTTCGACCCTGTTATGTTTGATTTGACAAAATTCTCAAGTTGTTTTGAGTTACTTATAGATTCTTGAGATTTTACCATAGTTAAATAATATCCAACTCCATATCTTGACTTTAAAAACATTGAACTTCCACAACATCTAAGTTTACCTTCTGACATAATAGCAATCCTATCAGCAAGAACATCAGCTTCTTCCATATAATGAGTTGTTAATATAATAATCCTCCCTGTTTTATTGTTTTTTAACATATCCCACATATGTCTACGAGCTGTTAAATCCATTCCTGATGTAGGTTCATCTAATAATACAACAGGTGAATCTCCAATTAAAGCAATAGCTAATGAAAGTTTCCTTTTTTGACCTCCTGATAAATATTTAGTTTGTTTTTCAGCTTGAGGTAAAAGTTCTAATTCCTTAAGTTTTATTTGACTCATTTCTTTGATTTTTTTCTTATCAGTAATACCTTTAAATATACAAAATAAGTAAAGATGCTCCTCGGCGTTAAGGTCTGGGAATAGAACATTGTGTTGAGGACATACACCTAAATGTTCACGTATTTTATATAAATCTTTTGATAGATAAGTCCCGTTTATAGACATATCCCCTGAAGTTGCTGGTATTAAACCTGCCATCATAGACATTGTTGTTGTTTTACCTGCACCATTATGACCGAGTAATCCAAAAATCTGCCCTTCGTATATGTCAAGATTAAGGTCTTCTACAGCTAGTTTACTGGCAAAACGTTTTGTTAAACCTCGGATTAAAAGCGCTTTACCTGAACTTTTTTGTGCTTCTAAAGCTGAGTCAACAGGTTCAACTGCATCTCCCCATTTGACTTCGTTCTCAAAAAGCGAATCACTTGTATGAACTTTTCTTGGACACCAAAACCCTTTAGTAAAAAGAAAATACCATGGTCTTTTCACACCCCATTCAGTTGGCCAGACTGCTTCAAGATAAGCAGCGAGGATTGACATATAAACAATATCTATTATCATCATTCCAATATAAATCGCAAAGTTATAATTCCCAACAACATAATCTGAATTATTACTTTGAATACCAGTCTGACCTGTTTCTAATTGGCATATAACACTTGTAACCAAACTAAAACCTACAGTTGGAAGTAATGATGCCCCAGCTTTTTTATTCAAAGACATAAGCGGATCATTAACAGCAAAAGATACGAAATATGAACCAAGGAATATAGGAACTCCAACAAGAACAGCACTTCTTGACTTTGAAAAGAACATGCTTAAAAATATACTAAAAGCAATACAAGCCATACCAAAAAGCCAAAAGTATAAAAATATCAACCCTCCATTAGAATTTGTAAACACTTTCATCCCAACAGTTAATATTGTTATAATAATTGAAATGACTGTATATATTATAACATAATATGTTATCCAAGATAACCAATATGCTGTATTAGTTAAACCCATCATCATCATCATTTCCTTAGTCTTGGTTTCTTTTTCTTGAACTATTGATGATAATAAACGACATACTGGAACTAGATATGATATTATAATAAAAAAAGATAAAACGAAACCAATGGCAACAAGAAATGTGTCGTCTATATATTTGTCAAATCTCATTGGAGCTATTGTAGCTTTGATATGAGAATTTAAATCGATAGTTTTTGATTGAAGGAAATAATTGTGAACAAGATTGCTTAGGGTAAGAAAACCATAATTATAGAAGTTCTTACCGAAATCAGTAGGGTTGACGATAAGGTCATCGTAATCTGGACTATCAAGATAGAAAATGTCAATAAAATCACCAAGTCTCCTTCCACCAGAAGGTTGAGTCTCTGTTGTATTATATCTAAAGCTAACCTCATAATCATTTTCTCCTTTCTTATCAAGATAAACCGCAAAGCATAGTTTTCTACCATCTTCATAATTGCTTGATTTTACAAAGTCTTCAAGACTTGAAATACTATCAAAAACTTTGTGTATATTTCCTGTAAAACTAGAAAGTGAATCTATTTTTATAGTCATATAATCAATGAAATCATTTTTGATAGAATTATCATTGGTGATTATTGAATATGAAAATGATTCTAATCCTTTATCATAATATAATGGACAGCTTTTAAATGGATTTAATTGTCCATTTTGTGCATTCCAACTATTCCCAATATTAACAGGGTAATCAGAAGCTTCTGGGCTGATGAAAAAGCTTTTAGATACTTGATCATTCCAGGTCTGTGCATCATGATTTTTTGCAGGGGAAATAGTTCTAATAAGACCAATAACTACCATAAGGCCGATTGGAAATAGTACTTCGCATAGTGACCCAAAGACTTTACGCTTCCAAAGAACCCAATTTTTAAAAAGAAGAGCTCTGTATTGACTCCAAATACCCATTTATATACTGGTATTCAATCCATTAAATTATCTTAGAAATAGAAGCGTCATTTAGACTTTAAAATTAAGTTATTTGTTTTGAGTTAGGCTAATTATAGTCTGAAAGGAGATTTGAAAATTTTTACTTGCTTCAGAATGATAATAAAATATTCTGATGGAGTTACAAACAGAAATTTGCTTGTTTTGATGTAAAAAAAAAATTGGATTTTTTTTTATATAATTAAGGCATTTCAGATATTTGTTATATAAAGAATGTTTGTATAGAGGTCTTATATTTGATTTTTATAATACAGTAATGATTTAAAGGTTTTTATTTGGTTTGATTTGGTTTTGGATTATAAGATTAGGATTAAAATATTCCTGGTTTAAAACCTTTTTATGATTAGAAGAAGTGTTAAATCATGTATTTGTATAATGGGATATATCAAAAGCAGCGTGAGAAATAATTTGTTATAGTATAGGCCATTATGTTTATGTTTAAAAATTATAACATGGTTTTTCCATATTTTTATTACAAAATAAGAATAAACATGATTTCTAACTATTTTACATAGAAAAATTGTATGAAAAATGCTGATTATATATTTTCCAATATAATAAAGTTATTTTATCTTTATAGACATTATATAATGATATATAAATATATCATCCTTCACAAACAGGCTAATTTAATATTAAAAAATATGTAATTTATATAAAAGCATTTAATAACTCAAGTAAATATACTCAAAGATAATAAATAAAAAGTATATCAAAATTCACAGTGATATACTATAATATTAGTTAAGTATGAAAATTTTGAAAATATTATTAGTTAAAATAATTACTAAGTTTGAATTTCTGGAAGGTTTTTTGCTGATTCCAAAGCTTCAACTCGTAATTCTAAGTCTTTAATTTTTTTCATAGCGATTTCCAATTGTTTTTTCAACTCATCAACTTCAGATATCGAAGGTTTTTGGGGTAAAACATAATCAGCTGGTTTTTTTGATGCTGAATTGGACTCATAAACTTTTATAAACTCAGCTTCGAGCTCTCGGTCAAGTTCATCAAAAAGATTATTATGCAGATCTAGATATGAATTACTTTCTGTTTTAGTATTTTTTGAGTATGCTTGAATCACACTGAGCTTTATGGACTCAACTTTATCAAAATAATTCTTCCAGAAATTCTCTTCAGAGATTCTCTTTGGGACTTCTTTTCTGAATACATCTCTAAGATTAGCATCAATTTCTAAAAGTTTCATAATGACATCTAAATGCTCGTCAAGGACAAAATTTTCTAATGGGTTTGAGTTATCTAGAAGGACTTGAGGTGTATGAGGGATTTCCATAATCTTATCACGTATAACATCAGTAAGACTACCTTTAATATTCAGATCTTTAGCTTGATCTTTATAGTCTTCCCAAGGCATAACAGTTTTCTTCTCAGGCATTTTGCTTTCTCCACCAACAACAGAATTAACCAAAGAAAAAAAACTTTTCATATATTATTTGAACTAAAGACTTATGGCAATTTTTTACAAGTAAAAAGCTTGATGCTTATCTTTTTTATGTTTAAAAATAATATTGTAGCTTTTATTTGCGAGTTTTGACAAAATAATCCTACGACCAGGTCTGACTTCTAAGCTTTTTATAAGAGAAATACTTTGTGGGGAAGAGTCTTGACTTGATATATCATTTGGGTAGTTGTAATAAGTTTTTTTTAACGATGGAGTGTTTCTATTTGTGAATATTGTCGGGATTAAATTAAATTTGGCTGCTGGGTTAAGACTATCTTGAGGATAATGGGCTAAATTTTGTTGAAAATTCAGTTTTTTCATATACCGATTGCTTGTAAGTTTAGCATATTGTGGGTGATTATGAGTAAGTATATCCTTAAGTTTAGAATGATTAGCAAATTCAGAAAGATATCGTAAATGTTTTACCCTAGATACCTTGTTTAACATTGATTTACACCTAAACCCNAAAGATATCGTAAATGTTTTACCCTAGATACCTTGTTTAACATTGATTTACACCTAAACCCTTCTCTAGTAAAAATTTTCTGCTTTCCTTGACTATTCATCTTAACACCTTGTCTCATTTCCAAGCTATTCCTCAACCCATGTATTTTTGGTATTATCATTCTATAATCACTATTAATCCTACCTTCTACTTAATNCTTCTCTAGTAAAAATTTTCTGCTTTCCTTGACTATTCATCTTAACACCTTGTCTCATTTCCAAACTATTCCTCAACCCATGTATTTTTGGTATTATCATTCTATAATCACTATTAATCCTATCTTCTACTTAATTTTTTTTTTTTACCCTTTAATCTATTATTTTAATTTTCTTACATTTGGGCTGATCATCAATCAAACTACTGATTTTATCAAATAAAACTTTATCCATATTGTCAAATTTAATCTGTAAGAATTTGCTTCCATGTTTGTCTATTAAGCTTTTGTTAGTGCTTTCAACTATTTTAATAGTCTCAGTTAAAGTTTCAGGAGAAGCCAGGCGGAATTTTTCAGCAAGTTGGATTTTCATGTCAAAGCTTATAGTGTTTCTTTCTCTTTTTTCAGGCAAACACATATAAACGCCTTGATCTTCGCATATGGATTTGAACTTGCTTTGCATGGAGTTTGCGCTTGTCACAATGGCCTATTTTAAAATTACGGATCCTGCTTGATTGTATGTTCTACAGTTTTCCCATATGAGCATTATATCTTCAAGAACTTCATCTACTGTTGAGTATTTGTCTGATTTGATTTTTTTCCTTATGGTTGATAGGTCCATGGGGTTTTTGATTATGATTGGGTAGTCGGTGAGTCCAAGGGCTTTGAAGTCTACGGGTTTGAGGAAATTCACAGCTTCAGGGAGCTTTTCTAAGGATTTGACTATTTCGAGCGCTTTATCCATTTTTTATTATCGGTGATTATTTTTTTTTATTTTAGTTTTGTTGTCTTTGTTATTAAAGTTGTTTAAATTCCCACAGAATCTTATTCAAGAACTTTTCTAAGTTATCTCATTTAATTACTGTTTTAATTGTGCTAAGTCATTAAAATCGTCTCAAAAATAATTTTAGTTATATTTTACCCCAAAATGATGAAAACAACTTTTTAAGGTATTTATACCCAAGCGATTATAAATAATTTATTATTTTTCCCATTTTTGGGCTAAGATTAAAATTAGATTTATAGTTTGTATATGGTGTGAAATTTATATTTTTATATATGAAAACATGATAGGAGAAAAGCTTGAAACTGACTGTGACTACACTTTGGATGATACTTTTGTGGTTTTAAAATTGTAATTGAGACAAACAGATGATTTCATAAAAATAGGCAATTTTCGGAATGATTTTAGGAACTTTTTAGAAGATTTTTATACAGGCATGATTTAGTATATTGAAGGGTCGGCAATTTTGTAGGTGACTAAGAAGTCTTGGGAAGTATCTTTGATCATAGCTATTACAGCAATCAACCAATATAGCCAAGCATGAGGATTATATAAGTGCAGTTTTTACTTTATTATATACCTACCCAACATCAAAAACTCTCCTCCCACGGACCTTCAAGAGATAATTTCCTGGCTCTTTACGAGAATAAAACTCTGAAAATCAGTAGAACTCAAATTGCAGTATTTGATATTTTCAAACTATTCATGCCAAAAGACACAAACATCTCAAAATGTTTAGCTAATTCTAAGTAAAACATAAAGTCTAATAGAGCAAAAACAAGTTTAATTTATAAGATTATAAAAATCTAAAGTTTTACAGAAAACCACTAAAGTTAATAGCAAAACTCATCAACATCAAATTTATCTTTGTATACAATTATTACCTTTACATATTCTATTAATACAAAAAATCCAACTCATAAAATCGCACATAATCTAATTTTATAATCCCCAAACTAAACTAAAATTCATAATTTATCCTTAAACAATTCCCTATCTTATCAAAAACTTCCATCCAGTCAAATCATCCTAATCCCAAAAATTCTTTCCATTTCTTTAGGTCAATTCTCATATTGTTTAATTAAAATAATAAACGGATATGATATTTCTCCTCCTAGCC
The DNA here is from genome assembly GCA_001970955.1 of Stentor coeruleus. Taxonomy (NCBI): domain Eukaryota; phylum Ciliophora; class Heterotrichea; order Heterotrichida; family Stentoridae; genus Stentor; species Stentor coeruleus. The sequence continues at coordinate 64,687 of MPUH01000032.1, read as the reverse complement.
TCAGTAAGCGCATCATCCTACGACACTCTCTACGAAACCGATCTTAACGTTGAGCCTCTAAACTGTTCAGACTTCGAAGAGTTCTGCCAAAGATGCAACTCGACTTCTATCTACAAGCTCACATCTTTACAATCCTTCCAAATCTCAGGGTTCTTAGAAAGTACAATTTCTTTAGTAGAAACCATAGCACAAGACATATCCCAATATGTTCCAAGTGAAGATTGGTATTTATCATTAACATCTGAAGAATATTGTTTTTTATCTGAAGACTTTACTGGGGATATTTTATTTCCATCAATGTTTTCTGATTTATTATCATTAGAATATTCATCATATACTTTACCTGAATTAGGTTTAAATGAAGAAGTTTATAATATTCAATTTAAAGCTTTACAAGGTGCAGGAACATCATATTATATTGAAGAAATTAATGTTGAATACTTTATAGACTCTGAAGTGTATTTTGCGAATACTATAATTCTTGATGGGACTCATAAGAAAATTAAAGCTAATGCAAAAGAAGCTTATATAGCATATTTTGGTAATGTGAGGACTAGTGATGAAGAAATCAACACGTATTATGTTGTGAGTTTTGAATATGGTGAAATTCCAGGTGGGGTGGTTTTTGAGTTGCAAACTAGGGATTTGATGATTTTCGGTCCTTGGATTGAGGCAACTTATGAAAGTGCAGGATGTGAAAATGTCCCTTCACCTCGAGGAATTGGGAGTATTCTTGATTTAAGTGTTAAAAACGCATATATACATGCTGAAGTTACTGAAACCGAGTTGATTTTAAGTAAATTTGTCTCTGTCCTTAGCATGCCTGACTTCGCAATTGGTCCTGAGGTGCTTATTGAAAACATACATGCTGAAATTCAAGTTCAAGACGCAATATGTGAAATAAAAATCCAAGGGTTCTGGGAAAACCTCAAAACTTTCTCTATCCTCCTCGTAGCTTCTGAAAACACAGACTATAAAATCTCAGCTTCACTTAAAGACTTACCTAAAACCATGACTTTACTTGATTATCAAAACATATACTCAAGCTTTTACCCAGATCCAACACCTATTTTCCCTGTTTATGATTTCTCATCACAATTAGTACAAGATTTAGAAAATATGGTCCTATACAATCCAATAATATATTTAGAATTCCAACCTGAAGCTATAGTAAAAATATCCAGTCTAGCAGAAATCAGTAAATATAATGATACACAAGTTGACTTAGAGACTAAACGAAATAATACAATTATTCAAACTATTGGGTCTATAAATACTATAAGTATTGGTGAACTTTTTGATATTGGTGAACTTTATGCTGAAGAAGTTCATTTAGGTAATTGTGTTATGTCGATATCACAAGAATCAATATTGTTTAATGTTGAGATTTTCACAGCTTGTAATACTAGTGAAATATGCAACCTTGTTGAAAATGCTTTGACTAGTGAAGTACTTGAAGGAAAATATTATCCTATAGACTTTTATATAAGACAGTTGATATTAGATACAGATGTTGATGGGCTTTTGTTATATGATAATGAGTTTAGGGTGTATATGGATAATGGGCAAATTATGATATTGGGTAATTTTGATGTTATGGTTGCTGATGATTATTTTTTGTCTTTTAATGCGAATTTTTCAAGCTTTCAAGGAAGTGTAAGGCATATTTAGGCTTATTTTATTAGTGAAATTATAGATACTTGGGAACATGTGCTGGATATTGACGCTCTTTATGTACCTTATTTGCTGTATACAGGGAGCTTGAATTATACGCAATTCATGAGAAATAAAGCTCAAGGCACATGCAGTTTTATAAGCATCCTTAACTCTTGGGATGGTATATTTTCTTTATCCCTTAATTATACTGATTATACGGGTTCAAATTATACATGTCAGTTAGACCCTGCTGAAAATACTATTGTGTTTAAATTCTTAGCTGATATGCAAGTATTAGATGAACTTGCTTCAAGTTTTGAATTCCCTTATGGTCTACATTTAACCTTAAACACTAGTTATTTTATATCAGGAATTGGATATTTCCTATCAATCCCAATGTCATTTATCTCAGTAACCCCATATATCCCTAATGCTTTGGTTTTAACTTTAACCCCTTATAACTTTTACACTGGCTTTTACAACATTTATGCTAGTAATTTACTTGGAACAATCGAAGTATCATCCTCATATTCCAAAGGAGAAGTTTTAGGTGATTTCGATATATGGGGTATTAAAACCTCAGGGACAATTTTTATTGAAGAAAATCATATGGATCTGCAAATAACAGGGTATATATTTGCAGGATCATATAAAGTTGATATATATTTAACTTCTAATGTTACAGATTTCACAGATTGTATTTGGAATGTTACTTTTTCTATAGGAACTGATGATATAATCAAAATTTCTGAAGAAGTTAGGACTAATGTTGAGCATTGGGTACTTGTTGGTGTATCTACACTTAATGATTCAGAAAATGCATTAGAAGAAGCTCAAGATTTAGTTGATAAATACTCTCAGAATTTATGTTCAGAATCTTGTCCTATGATTGAAACATGTACAACACCTTTAACTTTGCAATGTACAGAAAAAGCTATTTATTATGAATGTGTTGAATATCTTCCTGTATGTGAAATTACAATACAATGTACAAGTTTACAAGTTATTTGTATAGATGAAGCTTGTACTAAAACTGCTGAATTATGCTTAGAATATGAAGATTTATGTGAGACAGGAGAAGATTTAGATTGTCAGTCAATTGAATTAAAAGAAATCGGTGTTGAGTGTTTAGGCTATGAAATGGTTTGTAATGAAGAATTTTTATTAGAAGAAAGCTGTGTACAAGAATGTGAATTTTTACAAGATGAATATGAGATGTCTTTAATTGAATATGATATGATTTATCAAGCATATTTAGAAACATTAGAAGAAATGTCTGGATTTATTGAACTTTCATCGTCTATGCTTTGTGAGATTATTGATGTGAAAACTGAGTTTCAGATTAATCAGGTGGGGATTTCACAGAAGGATATTATGTTTGTTGTTGATTTGAAGTATTATAGTAATGGCGAGTTTTTACAAGTATCATTACCTATTATGTGGAATTTTAAATTGACTCCAATCAATGTTAGTATGCTGACTGGGATTGTTATACAACTTATTGTTAAAGATGAGGAAAACCTTACTGATGATTTATTGACGAAAACTCCAAGAGAGGTTTATTACGAAAATTTTAATTTAGATAAGATATAGAATGATTTATGTTGATTAGAGGAATAGGGTTTTTTATGGTTTATAGGGTTTATTATGAGGAAAAAGTAAGAAATAAGAAATTTAGTGGAAATTGGAATATTAGTTTTTATTAAAAGTATGGACAAGGTGGATGTGGGTTTAGCTTTATATTAAGAATTAAAGGAATGGATAAGGTATTAGAGATTTAGGGGATGTATAGTTTTAAGGTAAGAAGATTCAATTGTATTATTGAATTAATATATATTTTAATTTTGATATTAGGTTATAGAATAGTATTATGATTTTTGAAGATGAAAGCACCAAAATGTTTCTATCAAAATCCATAAAGCAATCAAAAGTTTGCATTAAACCATATCAATATAAAAACCTAAAATCTCTCTTTAGCCACATTCCTCTACCCAACTTCATCCTACATTTTATTCAAAAACTCATCATCCGCCATTCTCCAACACAATTCAAACCCAAAAACCCATACTTCTACTATAAAAAACCCCTTTCCTATTAAATAATGCAAAGACTGTATAAGTCATTTTAAATTACACTGGAAAGCTATCTAATAACAGATTCTTAGCAACTCTTCTATTATTCACTGTAATAGTCGACCCAAATCCAGCCCTTCTACAAGTAAAAGCTTTAGGTGTTGATACAGGAAGAATTGTATGATCAACTCTGATAACTCTTGGTGTTAAGATTTGTCCTGATATAAGATTAAAATTCAGCGAACTATGGACTTGATTTCTTCTTTTCATTCTATACGATAAAGATGAAAATTCACTTGGAGAGTCTGAAACCCTTGGAGATGTACAGAGCTTTAAAGGGGGGATTAATTTGCTAGTCAAAAGCTTTTTATTCTCATCTACGTTGAACATTATTTTTGCTTTTTTCCTCTCGTTCATTTAAATAAATATGAAATCATGTATGTTTAAAAGTGCACTTTTTTTAGATGAGGTTTTTATGTTGGATTTTTTATAGGGAAATTTTGGGATTTGATTTTAGGATTTGTGGAGGATTAATTGATAGAAAGTACTTTGGTTAAGAAATGCAAGAGGAGGGTTGGGTGAGATGATAAGTTGGGGTAAGAGAAAATGTTAGGAATTTATTAAGGTTTTAGGAAAGATTATGTGTATTATATAGTGTATGATGGTTTAAAGGAATTTTTATATTAAAAAAAATTATGATCTTTACATAACACACTGACAATCTTGAAAAACTAATCCCTATCTTATGAATCATAAATAAACTATATAAATGTCTTTCAAACCTATAGCCTTACAGGACCGGCATTTAAACTCTATAGAAAAAAACTACTCCAAACTGAATCTCACCACAAAACCCTACCTAGACAACACAAATTCTGTATCTAAAAACCTTTCAAATACAACAATAAGAAAACTTAAAATCCCAGTACTTCATTTAAAAAACCTATCATCATCAAACGACCCATTCATTTCATCAAAAAGAAAACTTACAGCTCCACTATCAACACAAAACATTAAAAAAAGAAATTTTTCAATTCACAGTCCTACAAGTAAAGGTATTAGAACTACTCGTGCTAAGATAAGAGAAATGTTTGCTTTACCACCACGTCAAATAAAATACCCTTTAAGTCCGATTAAAGCTGTTGATATGCTAAAAGATGTGCTAAGTGATATGGAAATGCTTGAAATCCATGAGTATAACGAAATTTACTTTGTAGGATCGGGAGCTAAGAAAATTTATGCGGACCCGAATGTGTGTAATTATGGATATGATAATGATAAAGGGGATTTTAAAGTGGTTTTAGGTGATCATATTGATTATAGATATGAAGTTGTTAGTCTATTAGGAAAAGGGTCCTTTGGACAAGTCTGTAAATGCTATGACCACAAAGACAAAGAGCTTGTAGCAATAAAAATTATCAGAAACAAAAAAAAATTCCATAAACAAGGTCTTGTCGAAGTTAGAATCCTCGAACACATGAACGAAAAAGACCCTTTAGATCGTTTCAACATCGTCAAAACAAAAAACCACTTTTTTTTCCGAGGTCATTTATGCATAGTTTTCGAACTTCTCTCCATAAACCTTTACGAATTCATCAAATCCCACAATTTCCAAAGAGTAAGCCTATCATATGTGGCAAGATTCGCTGTTCAAATCCTCATATCTTTACAATTCTCAAGTTCTTTAGGTATAATCCACTGTGATTTAAAGCCAGAAAACATATTATTAAAAAACCCAAACAAGTCTGGGATAAAAATCATAGACTTTGGGTCGAGTTGCTATGAAAATCAAAGGTTTTACAATTATATACAATCAAGATTTTATAGAGCTCCAGAAATTATGCTTGGGATTCCTTATACTTGTAGTATAGATATGTGGAGTTTAGCTTGTATTCTTATAGAAATCCATATTGGCCAGCCGATTTTTCCTGGGAAGAATGAACAGGAACAGTTTTTAAGGATAATGGAAGTTTTAGGTGAACCTCCTTTAGAAATATTAGCACAAAGTACTAGAAAAAAACTGTTTTTTGACTCACAAGGAAAGGCTAGGGTTATGCCGAATTCTAGAGGTAAGATGAGATTTCCTGGGACTAGGCTTTTAGATGATATTGTTTGTAGTGAAGATGAATTGTTTTTGGGGTTTTTAAAAGAAATTTTGGTTTGGGACCCGAAAAATAGACTTACACCTTTGGAAGCATTGAATCATAGATGGCTTAAGAAGATGTTTAAGAGAAAAAAATCCCATAGTAAAAGACAGAGAGTGATTAGGGATGTAGATGATGTTGAAAAGGATGGAATGTAAATAGGTTTAGAGGAATAATTTAAATAGAATTTTTGTATAAATTTTGAATAAGGTTTGGGTTGATATTATTAATAAGATGAGCATGAAAAGGATATATATTGGTAAATAAACTAAGGAAAAAATATTTATATTACATATGAAATTGCGAAAAATTCTTATGAGCTTGATTGTATAGTAAATTATATCAAAGATTTAGATAAATAAAATTTATTAGGCATAATAGGTGATAATATTTATATACTTGATTGAAGAATAACACTAAAAAATGATAGAAGTTTTTTATTGACGAAGTACTACTTTTGGAGATAAATTTTAAGAATCCATTTATCATAACTCAATATAATTAAAAAAAATACAAAAGTCTAAAATTGAATAGAATATGTTTATCTAAACCTATAGATTATGCTTTTTACCTTGCTAAATTATCTTCATTCTGTATTACTATATCAGCATAACAAGTTCTACACACCGGCCTATATTTGTCTCTTCCACCAATAACTTTTATCGCAGTTTCTGCAGTAAGCCTCGCACTAAACGAGGCATCTTCTTTACAATAATGGCAAATACTTGTAAGTTTAATAACTTTTTCAGCTTTTGCAATAAGTTGGCAAATATTCCCAAAAGGTTCTCTTCTAAAATCAGAGTCCAAACAAGCTATTATAATAATTTTACCCAGATTTGCCATAAGCTCAGAAAACTGAATAATATCAGTAAAGAATTGTGCTTCATCAATACCAATCACATCATATTGTTTAGCCTCTTCCAAACGTTCACTTAGAGTATCGCAAGATAATGCTTTTAAGAAATTAAACTGATCATGAGTAACAACTTTATCATCATCTCCTATATATCTATTATCCTTCGTTTTCAGAAGTAGGCAAGAGTCATTCCTAACCTTAAATCTTCTGATTCGTCGAAGGAGTTCTGTGGATTTGCCCGAAAACATTGGGCCATAAATCACTTGAATCTCACCCCTCTTCTTCTTAACCTCTCTAAAGCTTTTTTCCGGGGTTTCAAAATCACGCGCGTTGGAAGACTCACTCATTTTTAGATTTTAATAATTTGGCGCTAAACAATAAATGGGCCATATTAAGATTATATTATATTAAATCTCAGTAGTCATTTCAAATCTTGGTGATTGAGTATATGTAAACCCATCTAACTTCTGAAACATATGAGAACTGACTAAATTTGAAGCCATACTATCTTGAAGCTTTTCATCTGTATACACTTTATCAAAATTCCCTAAATCTTTTTCATTTTCAATCTTAGGTTTAAAAATAGGTTCGACTTCTTTTTTCAAAAGCTTATCCCATTTTATACCTTTGAAAAACGGATGTGCTTTAATTTGTTCAGGATCTTTTAACCTTAGTTGTTTCTATATAATTATTACATGTGGATTGAGTAATTTTTTTAGTAAATCAACACTTTCATTAGAAAAAAAACTTTTCATGTTATAGTCTGCTTTAATGATTTTCTTATACAAATCTTGATTGTTTTCACTATCAAAAGGTAACTCTCCTGCTAGCATTTCATATAATAATACCCCAAAACTCCAATAATCTACAGCATTATCATGACCAACACCCAAAAGTATTTCAGGGGCAAGGTATTCAGGAGTTCCACACATTGAGAAAGTTTGAGAATTCCCTGAAGCCAAATATTTTTTACTAAGACCAAAATCTGTTAGTTTTATATGCCCTGATGATTCTAAGAGAATATTCTCAGCTTTTAGATCCCTATATACAATACCTTGAGAATGTAAATATTCAAGTCCAAGTAATATTTCTGCAGCATAAAACTGAGCCCTGTCTTCGGTAAAAAACTTTTCTCTTTCTAAATGAAAAAAAAGCTCACCCCCATTTATAAAGTCCATGACCATGTAAACTTTGGTTTTTGATTGAAATGCGTATCTTAATTTGACTAAGAATGGATTGTCAAGTTCTCCAAGTATTTTTCTTTCGGTCTTTGTATGGTCAACATATCTGTATTTTTCTATCAGGGATTTTTTGATTACTTTCATTGCGTAGATTGCGTTTGTGTCTTTTTTTCTTACGAGCATGACTTTACCGAATGTCCCTTTGCCCAAGAGTTTTTCTATATGAAAACTGTCTAGGCTCAATTCACCTGAAGGCTTTTCAGATGGCTGATGGATTAGAAAAGGCTCTTCCTCATCAGGGAGCTGCTCAATTTCTGGAGACTTAAAACAGTTGAAACAGTTTCCCATATATAATTATTCTTTTTTATATGATATATATAGTTCATCAGATGATCAGAAATTAAAATAATTATAATAATTCTCTAGTTTTTATAGTAAAAATAGTTTTTGTTGTTAAGGAGAAATCTTGCAGGTGTGTATGATTGAATTTTTACTCTTTTGCCATAGTTCTATTCATTATTAGTGATTTTTTTGATGCTGTGTAAGCAATTCTGAAGTGTTGCTAACTATTGACCCTTTGTATTTATTCTTATCATTCCATTCAAAAAAAATATATTATTTTTTCTTATCTTTGGGATAATATAGTTTATGCTTTCTTTCATCGCTTTGCCAAAATACTCTTTTCCATCATTTTATTGAATCTCCAATTTTTAACCCTAGTAAATCCTCATATCAGCCCCATTTATAAGTTTATTTTCTATGTATGCTATTATATTGAAATTCTCCTTTTTATTTGTTCCCATTACTTTATGTAGAAATCCTAAAGCTATATTTACTATCCCTACACTTGAGTTTATTTATATTTGACATAAAAGATTTAAATTGTAATTTCATATTAAATTGGATTTTTATCAACCCAGTACCTGAGTTCTGGAATTTAAAATTTGCATAAAAATTAGTGGGTTATTCAATAAAATAACAAAAACTTAGTAAATTTCTGACAAAACATATCAACAAAGTATTAATCTTAATTAAAAAATCTTACAAAGTTCATAAAATCATCTTTTAAATCGCATAAAATCCAATGAAAATCCTAATAATAACTTAAACTAAAAAAATAAAAATCACAAAAGGTTCACAACATTCCTAAATTCACACAACAAAGCTATACTTAAAATTATAATCAAAAAAATATTTATCTCCAAGTAAATTAAAACTATTTTTTTCTATTCCACCTTATATTCCTCAAAAATTCTATCCTAATTATAACCTTACTCTTACATTTCCTAAATTTTAAAAATGTATTGAATAATAATAAATGGGAAAGTGGCACGAAGTGGTAAATATTTCCAAAATCTCTTTGCTGATATTTCTCACTCTTATTAACTTCATAATTTTCCTTGACAGAGGAGTCTTAGCTTCAGTGCTTACAACTCTTGGGAATCCTATGGAGAATAATGTAAAAAACTCAACAATTTCTATCGATGCTGTAAATTCAACAACAAACGAAACTTCTTATTCCAACAGCACAACAACAGAACAAACTCATCCAGGACTTGGGCTTTCTGAAATAGAACAAGGTGCAATTGGATCAATATTTATGCTAGGCTTTATGGTTGCAGGACCATTTTTTGCATATTACTCACAGGTTGTTCATCCATTATTTCTTATAGCTCTTGGGCTTAGTATATGGGGAATTTCATGTTTGGCAACAGGTTTATCTACATTATTTTGGCAAATATGTGTGGCTAGAGGTTTTTCAGGTATTGGTGAAGCATCTTTTGTATGTCTCGCTCCCCCTTTTATCTTAGATAATGCACCTAAAAAACGTAAAACTATCTGGATTGCTGTGTATTATTCAGCTATAGCTTTAGGATATGCTATTGGGTATATTTTTGGTAATGCTATTAACAATTCTTTTGGTGGTTGGTATTGGCCATTTTACTTTGAAAGCATTTTTGTTATACCTTTTATCCTATTAGCTTTTTTTTCACATAAAGATCCTAAAATGATAGCAACTAGAAAACATAAAGATACAGAACAAATCATCCCTTTAAGCCAGCAGTTCAAGGAATTAGCTGTAAATCCTGTTTTTGTTTTTATTACACTTGGGTTTACATCATTTGTTTTCACCCTTGGTGCTCTTTCATATTGGGCTCCAACTTTAATAGAAAAAATCTACAATACTTCTACAAGTACCGCAAATAACATTATAGGAGGGATAACGTTATTTTCAGGGATTTTCGGTACTCTTTTAGGATCAGCACTTCTTGACTTTATTGTAAAAAGAAAAGCTCATGTTCATGGTTTATCAGAAAAGAAAAAAGAAAAAATTATTAGACATACTTATATAGAATATGCTAATATGATATTAACTTTTACAACACTTGTAGGATGTATTTGTGCTTTAGCAGGAACAATAATTGGGGAATTTTGGTTTTTTATTTCTGGTGTAGCTGTTGGTGAGTTTTGCATATTTTTGTAATTTTTATTTAGGAGTAAAGGACCTGTTGCTATGGCTCTTATGAATTCAGTACCTGATGATCTTAGAGGACAAGCTAATGCTGTGGCAATTTTCTTTATGCATCTTCTTGGGGATTTCCCTTCACCTTATGTTGTAGGATGGATTTTTGAGTTATATTCTTATGAGTCAGGAGCTTTCTTAACTTATTCCTGGCTCCTTTGGTCAGTGATATTTTGGGGAATTGCTTGGAATATAAGTGTAAGTTTTATTTAGCGCTTTCCTAAAGCAAAATTTGGTGATATTTTGAAGAACTTCTTTAAGAAATCTCATAATAAATTAGAAAGTGAGATACCTCTTTTGAACAAGGATAATGCTTAGGATTTAAGTAATTAGTTAGTAAAGATCTTCTGAACCAAATAAAGAGTCATATAACAAGCGACAATGAGTGGTTTAATATACCGAATCTGCCTAAAGAAAGAGATCGTAGGATAAATAAACCCCGATCGGACAAGGTTTAAACCATTCCATAAAGATGATTGATGTTTCATGAAACTTAATGTTAAGTTGAGTAAGCATTTCCTAAAGTTGTATTATAGAGATATAGGTTTTATCTTTAATAAAATCTGCTTAATTAACTACTATAACTATTGATAATAATAAAAATAAATTTCAACCTCATGCAGAATTTAAACATAATGAGTCGGATTATATACTTTTATAGCTTAACTTAAAAGAAAAAAGAAAAAAGGAAAAAGAAAATTGAATATACAAAATAAAAAATCATGTGAAAAATCATAAGGATAAAGGAAGATTGACTGGAATTCTTAACCTTAAAGCTTTTTCGATAAGAATATTATTTTGACACAAGAATCTCAAACACGTATTTAATAAAATATCGATGTGCATATCCTGAAGTTAGAATATTTTATAACATAATTTATGAAGATTTATTAAGAAATTTGTTAAAAATCATGACGAAATTAAAGAATTTTAAGCGGAAAACCGATAAAATAGCAATGATATGTAGATTATGATTATGCTATTTTTTTATTTACATTTTTGAAAACTTTTGACATAGTGATAATTTAAATCTAATTAAATGGCGAGAATTATGATTATTTAAGTTGCTTATATTTTTGAATATGATTTTAATCATATGAGTAGCCTAATTAAATATTATGCGTTTTACTCGTGAGTTATCCATAGCTTGCTCACATTTTTCAATTATATGATCTAATTTAATACTTTTTTCGCTTTGGCTTATTTTTGAAGGTTTTTCCTTTTTACAAAACAAAGATTTATTTTTTATAAATTTTGGGGATAATTGAGGACTACTATATTGCGTATGAAGAAGTTCACTATGTGTGAATAAACATTTTGCAGCACTTTCTTGAAAAAGCAATCCAAGTTTGCATTTGTTTTTCCTTATTTCATAGCTCTGCCAGTCCCCTGCAATGCGAAATAGCTTCTTTTTATCATTTTTCCTCATAAAGTCAGTTACATGAATAGTTCCTTGCTTTTCAGTATGCTCAAGATGATGCCAATCAAACACTTTTTTTGAATTTGTGAACTCTGAAAACATACCAATTTCTTCTAAAGCTTTAATTTTTTTCTTTTTTTCAAAACGTAAAGGGTCAGGACTTGATGGGCATGGTAGTGGCGAAGGAGTAGAAATTTTTTTTTTGACTACTTTTTTTCTTTTCCCAAACTCTCTAATTGTACTAAGTCTTTGAGGAAGATCTATTTCTGTACCACATTTGCTTATATATTCGTCTATAAGAGTTGTGGATTTTGAAATAGGTTTTTTGTTATTTAAGCTCATATTTTATTTACATGATCTAATTAGGATTTATACTAATCGATAAATATTACAATTTTTAAAATACAAAATCAGTCTTAACCAATCTAATTTCTCCTATTAATCTACAACCCTTATCAAAAATACTTAACAAGGGCTGGACAATAGTCAAGCGATAATTCCTAACTAATACTAATCAAAAATACTTAAATTCATATTTAAAAACAATTTGTCATTATTTTCCTTTAAAACTTACAAACAACATCAACATAAAAATTCTTTATAAAATGATTATAAAAAAAAACGCAATTTCTTAATATTTCTCAACTCAAAAATCATTAATTTCTGAGTAAATTCCACCAATTTTATAATTTAAAATTTTCCACAACATCCTTAATATCTAGCAAAAAACCTAATTATTATTTTTTAGAGAATTTTTGTATCCTTGACTTAGGTTGAGGAATATTAGAACCTTCAGGCTTAGGTATAGAACTAGCTCTAGTTTCCGAAGACCCAGGGTTAATAGTTTGTGATTCCACCCCATACTTTTGTTTCATCTGAGCAAGTCTACTTTGCATATCATTCAAATTATAAGTCCCTTGGCATTCATTATTCTTTTTTTTCTTCATTTCATTAATTTCAATCTTAACCTTATCAGCTAAATCAGGGTTTAATTTATTGAACTCTTCAGTTAAATCAACTCCAGGATTTTGCTCAATAAACTCAGCTAATTCCTTAACACACCCAATATGATTATCATTACTTCTAATCCTTGAAAAAATCTCTTCATAAGGTTCAATCTTACTAGAAGAAATAGGAGGAGTAATTATTACATTAGGAGCTCGATTTGAACTTAAAATCTGTGGAGCTGATCCAGTTGTAACATGTCCAGGTGTACCCAATATAATATGAACCCATTTTTCTATATCACTTTCTTCTCCTAATTGTTCACGTATATTATCTATTATATTCCACATATCCTCACCAATAAGTTTAACAAGTTCATTTACTATAGTTTTCATAGCTTTTGTAGCCATATCATCAGTAAAATTATCATTTGCTATCATGAAATCATTCATTGATATTATAAGCTTTTCTAGATTAATTTCTTCATATGATGTTGAGAGCATTTTTGTAAGTTTAAGAATACATCTTATAAGAATTTGATTCATTTTTACTATTTGCTGGGTTTTGTATTGGGTTAATAAAGATATAAATGATAAGAAAACTTCAGTAGGTTGAGCTAGTTCGATTATTTTTACTACAGCTATGTTGATTGTTTTGCTTACAGATTCTTCTGGGTTATCACTTTGAGCTTCATGTTTATCGATAGTTATGCTTAATAAAAGTCTTTCACTGAGTTGAGCTAAATCAACTTCATCTAATGATTTAATAAAATAATCGCAATTGCATAGTTTAAGGACGACTTTGTAGAAGTAAATAATGAAATTACCTTCAACTTCTGAGTTGCTAAAATTGTTGCTTATTGCTACGATCCCATGACACAGTCCTTTTGAATGGATTCTTAGGTCGTGGGCAAAAGATTCAGGGTTTTCAAGTATATTTTCTGATAGTTTCTCAAGTCCATCTAATTGACTTGATGTATCTGAACTTTCAAGTTTCTTAGCAATAAGGTAGATTTCAGAAAAATGAGGCTTTTCTTCGTCATCTTGAGGTTTTTCTAATGTTTGAGCTGATTCTCTGAGTTTCTGCATTTTTTTCTCTTTAAACGCATTTCTGATTTCTTGTATTGACCTAGGTTTAGCTTCTCCTTGTGTGCCTTCCCTCATTGGCGATATTTCTCTAAAAAAAGGATTTTCCCTTGCACTAGAAATTTCTTCTGACTTATCATGTTTCCTATGATGTTTAAATTCCTCATCTTCCATGAAATCATGGTGTGGATTTACAATACTCGCCCTGTTAAAAGTTTCTTTGATTTCCTCAAGTTTTTTAGTAAACATCTCTTCTTCCTCATTAAAAATAGGTGGTTTTTCAAAATTAACAGTTAGTCTTCCTACAGTTGAATGAAGAAGACTAGCTTTGCTATATTCTAATTTTGCTGCTGGTTTGAAATCTATTTTTTTTTCATCTCTTGGTGGATCTGATAAAGTTCTAAATGACTCATGACCTTTAGCAAGTTCAGGATTTTTAACTTTTACTGTTCTAAACCTTTGGTCTAAAATCCCTCTAACTTTATCTTGTATATCCCCAAGTACACTCCATATTTTATCCCCAATAAGTTTATAAACTTCAGTCATTGTATCCACAGCGGCAATTCTCACATTATTATCCACACTACTTACTTGTTTAGCTATAAATTTCACATCTTTAGTTTGTAAAATTTCAATACCATAATCAATAATCAAACTTCCAAGTTCTTCTAAACATTCCACTTTACTTTTAGCATTTTTTGAGTTGATACCTTGTAAAACAAATCCAAAAACTTTCTCAGGACTGAAAATTTTGCATGTCGAATGGATGATACTTCTTATCATTGTCCTAAAAACCTGGTTATTTTGACCACTTTTCTCACAAAGGACTGGAAGAAGTAAGCCAGCTTCAGTATCATTTAAAACATATCCTATGTTTTCTAATGTGCTAACAAGTAACTGATCAAACTCAAAAGCTGCTTTATAAATCTGTGTGTTATTTGTGACAATTAATTCAATCCATGTCCATTTGAACAGTAAATCTAAATAAGGGATTATGTTTTCTCCTTGAGATTTCACAAGAGTTGTTAAATAAGCTGTTGCATCAGCTTGTTTTTTAAAATCAGCATTAAACATCATTGAATAAAGATCAGGAGAAAATGCTTGTTTTAATTGTTCTTTAAGTTTTTCTAGATAATCTGGTCTGATTTCTTCAACACTCCATTTGTATCTTGAGTCATTATCTAAACGTCTTTCTTTATCCCCAATATCAGTAATACGAATATCTAAAGTTTGACCTCGACTTCTGGGTGTTCTGATATCTGGTTCTTGAATTTTGACTGGTTTTTTAAGTAAAGTGCTTGTTTTTAGTTTCTGTGATGATGATAAATCTTCTAAGTTGGGGAATGGCGCTGGGGCAAGTGTGGCTGGTGCGACAGGTTTGTATTTATCAAAGATTTGTTTTAATGAACTCATAACAGCTGGTTTGATATCTTTGAGATAAGGGACAAAACAATCAAATCCTATAATTTCTACAACTTCACCGAAAAGAAGCTCAGCGGCATTACGGATGTTTACTGTTCTGTCTTGAAGGCAGCTGATTATCCCTGGGGCCATTGGTTTAAGATCGCTTTTAGGAAGGGATTCTTTATGAGCTAAAAGCCAATTTAGTAATTCAGTCCTTAGTTCAGGGTTATCTTGATTTAAAGCATTAGGTACATAGTTTATAATGTTTTCTGCACCAGTTTCCGCAGACCATTTATCAAGTGTAGCAAGCGCATCTTGTCTTAATAAACTTTGCTTATCAGCGAGATTCGACAGCATAGCAGGGACAATAACCTTACAAAAAACCACAGTTTCTGACCCAAGACACTCAGCAAGTTTAGACAATAACACAAGAGTACTTCTAATAATTGATTTATTAGAATCATCAAGTCTAGCTTTTAAGCTTTTAAACAACTCATCTAATCCTACAGCCAAAATCCTTTTCCCACTTTTTTCTAAAATCTCTTCAACATTATCTAATCCTTCTTTTCTAACCTTCCAATCAGTACTAGCGAGTTTTTTCAAAGCAATTTGCCCGACTTGATTAGAAATATTAACTCTTGGAATCAATTCATCCAGAGCTTTTTTAGGATCAAATTTATCTTCTTCATCCCCAGGTATTTGTTTAAAAGCAGCAGAAGTATCTAAGGGTGTCTTAGCAAAATCTTCTTGTAATGCTTTAAGAGTTGCTTCTTTAACATCAGAAAGTAATGGTAAAATAGCATCTCCTAAAAAACTATAAATTTTAACTGCTAAAGTTTGTGCTGATTTTTTAATTACAGGGTTCGCTTGATTTAATCCAATTTTTGCATATTCCACAACTTCTTTAAGGGTTATTTTATGTAAACCAAAATCAGATATTATTTTGCTTATGACTATATAACATTCGCTTAAAACTTTAGGTTTGTTGCATTCAGATGTATTTTTCACAATTTGACTTACTATGAATTTTGGTCCTACAACTTCAGAAAGACTTGTCAAACAGGCTGTGTAAATTTCAACAATTTTTGTATCAGAAAGCTTATCAAGAGCTGATGAAGTAAGGACGACATAAGCGGATTTTTTTGAAATTTGAGCTTTTGTGCTTAGGGATTTTATGAGTTCAAGAGCAGTTTTTATAACATTAACATTGTTTTCTTTCCAGTCTTTTACTGTTGATTTTATTACAACAAATAATGATTCGATTATATCTGATACTCTATCTTCATTATCATCTACCCAATTTGATAAATCTGTTAAGCCTTCTTGTTTATCTTTCCATGATGTTTCTTTAAGTTTCTCAAGTACTTCCCCAGAAATCACAGACACAATTGTATTTTCAGCTTCTTCTATTGTCAAAAGGTTGCCAACTTCTTCTTCAAACCCTTTTCCAGCTTCATTTTTTTTCGTAATAGACAATTCTTTTTTTAATATCATCTTAGGTTTATCAACCTTCTCTGTTTTCTCCGGAGCTTTTTCCGTTTTTACAACATTTTTTTCTACCTTAGTTTTAATCTCAACTTTTTCTTTCATTTTAATTTCTTCTTTAACAGGAGATTTCAGTTGTTCATCATCAGAATCTTCATTCAAAACAGGTGAGTCAGGTTTATCATCAGAAATCCCTTCAATTTTTTTAATCTTAGCCACCGGCATATCTTTAATTATCCCAGAAATCACATCAGGGAATTTCTGATATAAAACTCCCATGAGCTTTATACTTTCAGTCCTCATCTCAGCCGTACTATCATCTGTGTTTTTTTTTATCATAAGCCCAATAATCTTAACACTACGATTCAATTGATCTATAGGAAAAGATGTGTATATTTTATATAACCATAAAGTGACATTAAGTTTTAAAGTTGGCGTTTTATCTTCTAAAGACTCTCTAATATCTTCACTAACTTGTTCTAATGTTAAACTAAACAATAAATTTTCTAAACCGGCAAAGACTTCTTGGATAACCAAAGTTTTTTTATCTTTAAGTTTACCAAGGAAAATAGGGAAAAACTGTTTTGCGTGTATTTCAAAATAACGTCTTTGACCTTTAGCAAGAAAACCAATCATTCTTATCACTTGAATCATAACATTTACATTTGCATCATTTATAAGTCTTTTTGCTAAACCTACTAAAGCTAATGGGTTTTTCTCAGCTAGTTTCGGATAATTTGCATCAGCATTAAGCATTTCTAATGCAGCTTTTTTCTCAGTCCATTTATCCATTTCTAATACACTGTCTACCCATTTATCATTGTATTTAGTAAAAATATCTTTCTCATCAGCCATATCATAAATATCTATAGGTTTTTGTTTAGGTCGATCAATATCTTGTTTTATTTTAGCTGATTCATGTTTTAAATATCTTGTGGGTATTGGATAATCTTGACCAATATCTTCAAAAGCTTTTTGAAGTTCATCTTGCTGAGGTTTTTTAAGCTTACTTACACTTGGTAGAATAAGTTCTCTTATCCATTTATAGCATTCCTTATAAAAGTTTATAGCCTCACCACGTACTACCGGATTAGAATTTCCAGCATGTTTTTCCATATGGGGTAAAAAAGGCTTATAGGATAAAACTTTTATTCCAAAAGATGAAATAAGCGCGTTAACAGTAGAAATAGCTGAGCCTTGAACTTTAAGGTTTTTATTGTTTAACATTTGAATCAAGCCTTCTGTAAACCCATCAAAATTCTCCCTATGTTCAGCTAGGAAGTCTAAAATCAAAGCTGAGGCTAGATTCTTTATAGAAGCTTTTGTGCTTGATACACATTTTTCTACCAGAGCTTTGACTAGATTCTCGCTATGGGGCAAAATTGTATTTGGTGCTGAATTTATATAAATCTGTAAGACTTCTAATGCACGTTCTTGAGCCCCTGGGTTAGAGTCTGATATGAATTTCGCCAACGAGCTGGCGAAAGTATCGAAAAGACAGGGGTTGTTTTTGAGCTCATTTGCTAAGTCTTCAAAAGCTTTTGCTCTTGTTTTCCAAATCTTGGACTCTACACGGTTCTCAAGTGGACCAGTTTCTTCTTCTCCAGCTTCTTCAGGGGCATCTTCTTGGTACCGAGCATTTTTACCAAAGATTTCATAGCTGTCTGGGGTTTCTTCTGGAGGGAGGAAGTAGTTCCCTTTACCCCCCAAAGGTTTTTCATTACGAGCGATAGGCACAGTCTCTTTGTCTTCAGCATCTAACATCTCACTTGAACTATGCATAATAATAAGAATCAGATAAATATGAAAGTAATGGCGAGGATTCATAGCAGCCCCGTCATTATAACGATAATTAACTTAGGTTCTTTATAGGTACTTAAAAATATTATCCCAATTGATTTTTTTATAACAAATTCTTAGGTTTTGATTGTGTGTTAAAATATATGTTATCTCCAAAATGATATAAAAAGTTTTAAATAAAAGATTTAAGAGGCTTTTGGGAATAAATTCTTTGGAAAAATATTTTAATGTTGATGTTTTTGTTATAGTTTTTAAAATGAATGAACCTGGAGATGTGTGTATTTATGGAAAAAGAGTGTATGTTATATTTGGTGAAAATTTATTATAAAAGGGAGGGTTTTATCAGAATTTGAAAGAGAATTTAAAGATAATGAATCTTTATTTGCAGCTTAAGGGGTTTATATGCTGCTAGATGAAGAATCTTTAGGAGGAGAAGAGAAAGAAGAGACTGATTTGTTAGGAAATGAATCATTGCAAAGACCTGGAAAATATAATACAATATAAATGATGAGGTAACAGATATTATTAAAAATGATATGAGTGGGCCTTGTCAAAGTTTTGATGAAAAAAGATATGGCCAATGCAAAGTTATTAATTAAAAACGAGTCTGATATAATAATTCAAGACCTTTTTGCTATCCATGAAGATAACTTTGAAGCTTTTAACTCTGAATTTATTGTTTTTTTTAACATTAAAAGCATAAAAGTATAGCAAGCAGGTATTTTTGCAATCAACACAATTGTGTGTGTTTTTGAGGCTAAAAAGCTTTCTTTCAAGTTATTTTATCAGGATTATCAGAAATTGCACTGCAGCTAGTAACCCTCAAGTACTCTACTCCAGATGTTCGACATATTTTAATTAGAAAATCATATAAACTGTATGATATTCTAACTCATTTGCTTATAGAAGAACTAGAAAAACTACTATATTAAAAATACTTGAGAACAAAAAACTTAAAGAAATCTCAGAAAAAAATAAAAACCAGGGCCTTAAAACTTAAAAACTCATCAATCTTAAGATGTAATTTCAAAACCTTAAAAAAATATGAAATATAGCAAAACAAGATACACAATTTCTACATCATAATCACAACCAGTGACAAAANGATACACAATTTCTACATCATAATCACAACCAGTGACAAAAAAATTCTAAAAATCAAAGCTATTTAAAAACTAAAACCCTCAACAACTAAAATAAAAAAAGCATAATCCACATTATTAAAAGCAACAAATATTTATTAAGGAATAGTATTTAACCTTAAACTGCTAAATTGTTAGTCATCAATAGAATTACTGAATTTATCAAGGTTCTCAACTTTCATTCGCTTATTATACAGTTGTCTTTCATATCTAACATGATTCGGGTCAATATGTGGTCCCATAAACTTAGCGATTTTCTTATTAGCCAGTTGTTCATTATTATAAATCTTCATAGCCGCATAGAATTTTTCATAATCTTCTGGGTTCCACTCAGTCCGTTCTTTTGAAAAATACTTATAACTTCTTTTAAGCTTTTCTTCAGGACTTTCATATATCCCTATGATTTTCGAGGCAATTTTCCCTATAGGATCTTCTTGTTTATAAAACATTAACTCAGTTGAAAGCCCTGGACTTTGCCCTTGGCTCCAAACATAGCATTCAAGTTCACTTACAAGTTGATAATCAATTTCTTTTGAATAAAGTTGTGATGTGTCATAATGAAAAAATGCTATTGAATCATCTAACTTCCTTCCACTCATTTGAATCACTCTTTCTACACATGGACTTTCTTCTGTTATATACTGTAAATAACCTTTTGATGTATATTCTAAACATAAAGCTAAAGTATTTTCTTCAATACATCGCATTTCATTGAATTTATCAAAAACACCAGAAAGATTCATACCTTCTTCCTCACAGAAATTTTGGAATTTTTCAAAAAGCACAATAACATCAGGACCAAGGTGGGATATATTAGAAAAGTCAGTAATTTTTTTAGCTTTGTCTGGACGGGATTTGAGGTTTCGTCTGAACTTTTCATTTTTCTGGAAATTGTTGATTTCTCGGTTCGTCAGCTCAATTTTGAAATGATGCTTTGCCCTAATCAAAGATGTGTAAATCAGGTTTTGCAAGTAAAAATCAGCAACTTTTTCTATATCCTGAGGAGTTTTAGGGCTGATTTTTTTTATAAATTGAAAAACCATAGGGAATACTATTAAAGGAAGCCTAGGGATTTTCATGAACCTGTTTACAGGGAAAAGTGTTTGTGAAGAGAAGCTTGATATATGATTTCTTAAAGATGAATAGCTTATGCTTGTGTTTTCAATATTTTGTGATAGGTCAGATGCGTTTTCAGTTTCTTCTGGTTTGTATTCCCCAAGTTGTTTGATTTGGTCGTAAATAGCTGAGCCATTTATCCAAAATTTGAGGTCCCCCCTTAATTTTGCCACAATTCCTAGAATAAGTTCTTCAGTTGTTGTTGCTGAATAAAAATTACATTTAAAATGCGAGCTGTGGAGTAAAGCAAGTTCTATTATGTAGGTTTCAAGCTCAAAGTCTTGAACACAACAAAGTTCTTTTCGAGTCAATCGACGCTTTACTTCCCTTTTTATTATAGGAAGAGCTGAAACACATAGAGAAGTTGGATCACCTTTGAGGGGTTTACGAATAAACCCTGTTGTATTGAAAATCTGCGTTCTTGATAAGTCACTGAATTTAGGTTCTGAGTTTTTCTGAGGGTTCATATTTATATGATTAACTTAGAGATTTTGATTTGATTATTGGGGATTTTATGGTTCTGGGGATTTTTGTTTGGGTTTTGTTGGAGATTTTGAATTTTTATGGTTTTTGGAAGTGTATTTTTTTGGTGATTTTTTATTTTTTTAGAATGATGAATTGTGAATGGATTAGGAGGTTGGATTAGTTGTCAGTTAGTTTGTGATTAAAAATAGAGAGGATTTTGGGTTTTTTTTGGTAGTTTTGAGAGAATTATTGGAAAAAATATAGAGAGTGGAATTGAGAAAATGGGGTGCTTAGGTAATAGGATTTGGACATGAAAGTTTTAATGATAATTTAATTTTGAAATGTTGTAAGGTTGCTGATAGTGATAATTTTGTCAGGTTATATTGTATTTATGATTGAATATGGTTTATTTAGGAATTGATTAGAAGTAATTTTTTTTGTTTTAAATATTCTAGCAACTAAGCATATAAAATACTAATATATCATATAAACCATCTTTTATACTTAAAATACTATTAAGCCTATGATCACCATATAAAAAACTAATAAAATATCAAAATCCATATAAAACCATATTTTTCTACATAAGATAAAAACTATTTTATAATATCTTAAATCTTATTTTATTACTTCTCACAAATAACATCAAAATAAATCTAATCAAGCGCATATCACACAAACTTATATAAAAAAATTATTAATTTTTAAGTTGTCAATTCAGTCATGATTTCAGTTATTTTCCCTAACGACTTCAACCCAATCATAACTTTCGCATCCTTAAGTATATTAAAAATCTCAACAAATTTTGACTCTGTCTGCATTTCTTTTTCAACAAAGCTAACCTTCATCTTACAAGCATTACTATTTACACTAGCACTATATTCAGACAAACTGATATCAGAAATAATATCTTGATCACTACTACTAGACATAGAAAGAGCATTTTCTTTTATTCCAACAGCCTCATTTTCCTTTTTAACAATTTTATTTGGTATTTTTTGTTTTTTTTCGTTTATATTTTCAGGTGTTAATAGTATATAAGTGCCAAATTGTTGTTTACTATTTTCTAAACTTGTTTCAAAGTCCTGTTTTTCTGGAGATCCAACATGAATTACTTGTTTTGGTGAAAAAAAACTAACATCAGGAAATTCCATAGGGGAATCTTCAATAGTTTTTATAGGACTCATCTGTAAAATAATGCTTGAATCTTCTTTTTTAACTGGTTCTATTAAAGTAGCAGTTTTTTCTTGTGTGGATTTCGTTACATTTTGGTTAGTATTAAAAAGTGATACACGTTTACAGTAGTTTGTAATGTCTGATATTGGAATTTTTCTTATTTTTTCTACATTTATTGGAGTTCTGCGTGGTTTTTTTCTGTTTTCTATGTCTGGAGTAAAAGAAATTTGCGCTTGCACTGGTCGTTTTGGAGATTCAAATGCATTAACAACAAGTTTTGTCTCAAAACCATTAGGCCAGTGCGAGAAATTCCTCAAAAGCTTGCATCCAAACACTTGATTATTAAATTTTTTCTCGATTTTATTAACCGTCGCACTTGTTTTTTTTGGAGATTTTCCACTATGTTTGCCTGAAATCATTTGCTGAATAGTTTTTTCTGAAAATTCAAACGGGATTTCTTTTGTAAGCTTTTCAGGGGATTTTGTTTTTATAGGAATATTTTCTTTATTGGATTTTGTCCGTTTTTTAGTAGGACTTTGTGATGAAGTCTGTGTTTCTTGGCTTGTAGATTCGGCTTTACTTGGACTTTTTGTTGGTTTTTTTAGACGTGAATGCTTTTTTGAGTTTACTCTAGGCTTTTTTATTCTCCCACAAGGTGTTAAGTTTATAATCCCAAAATCTGTTATTTCAGAAGGTTTATCAATATCCATAATAGATTTTTATATGGGCATTTATGCACTTTTCGAATTTGATTTACCATTTAAATTCAAATTTAAGAAAACGCGGTTAGTGGAATTTTTAGATTTTTTAAAAGATTTTGTAGAAGATTAAGACAGGGAAAAAGAAAATTTATTGTTATTTTTGAATTTGTAGTGAAAGAAGATTAGAAGAAAAATGCGAGTTTAAATGAATGGAATAAGTTTTAATTCTAGCATGATTGCCAAAAAAATAGAATGATTTTGCGTGTTATAACTTTGTTATGTGATGATAATTGAAATATTTATATAATAAAGTATGATTTATGAAAGTAGTTTTGCAATAAAGATTTTAAATTTTTTATTAAATCTAATATTTCTTCAACACTAAAACATCAAGAGACACTGCATAAGCTTTAATTCTAAAAAATATATCATTCACTTCAACTTTATTCAGTAAGTTTTTGAATATATTCAATACATTAATCTATAAAATAATCATCTAGACTAAAATACATTAAATTCTTAAGTTTATTTAATAATACCAAACTACACAAAGCACCCAATCATATTTTATTTATTATTTTCAATCTCTACTCAACACCTAAATCCAACCCTTAAAAAACATTATCTTGTATTATTTCTTATTATACCAATTTTTTACAATAAAATCAAGGTACAGCATCCTTTCAAAAAAAAAAAAAATCTTCAGCTATAATTCTTACTTCTTTTTTTGCATCATTTGCCAAATCAAAAATTTATTCATATATTTTCAAACAATATTTTTACATAAAATCATATAAACTCACTTCAATCAAAATACCTCAACCCCTGTAAATTTTTTACTATCTCTATAAAGTATATATAAAAAAAAAAAACTCTAAGACTAATTATCATAAACTCATTACATATTTCTCTTAATTTCCTATCTCCAGGATCATCATAAATCATAGAAAATCAAAACCATATTCAAAATTCAACTTATAAGTGATACAATTAATACTCAGAAAACCCAACTCTACTATCAAGCCATTTATTGATGATTTTTTGAACTGTATGGTTCTTGATTCCAGCATCTATTTCATTAAGTCCTCCAAAGTACTTTCCCGTCAAAAAAACATAAGGTGGGTTTGGGTCTTTTGTAAGTTTCTTTAAAGAATGCAAGAGTTTTTTAGGATTTGAGTCTTTTGAAACATCAACAACAATTGGTTTCATGTTTATAGACCTAAATAATTCTTGTACTCTTTCACATTCTTTGAATTTTGGGTGAATATAAATTACAACAACCCCTTTTTTGATCTCTGAGTTTAAACTGTAAGGCTCGTCTGTGCTCATTTCTGAAAGATTTCCTTCACTGTTCCGAACTTCATCAAAGTCGTTTGGATCATCACCTCTTTTGGTAAGACAAACCGTACCCATATTTTTATGAAATACTCTTTTAAGTCCTAATAAAATCATAATTTTTTTAGCTTTCAATATGCAGAACGATTATTTTAGCTTAGAAATATTGAGAAGAAAATAAAGAAAGATAATTGAAAAAAACGGGTTGTTGGAGGGTAGGGATGGTTATAAAGGGGGTGGAGAAGTTTATGCTTTTTGTGGATTTTAGATTTAAAGACAATCAGAAGTATATAATATGAGAAAAATATGCTTTGTATGAGATCCGAGGTAGTATAGTGGTAAGTATTCCTGCCTGTCACGCAGGAGACCCGGGTTCAATTCCCGGCCTCGGAGTTTTTTGTGATATTTTAGTATGATAATAATTGTATAAATATAGTTTTTATATAATCTTTTATTTGTATAAAAGATATTCTTAAGATGCTAGAATTGAATTATTTCTAATAATAGTTTGAAAATTTTGTTAGATTTATTTTTTTGGGAGATGATATTTTAAGTTGATATTGGTAATAAAAAAAAAGTAAATGATAATGGGCTTATAAATGAAAAAAGCATGACATTCTATTGTAATATTTTGTATTGTGACTATTTTATGATTATATTAGTATATTTTAGCTTTGATAGATTAAAAAGATTTAGATAATTTATATTCAAGCCGCTCCTTGTTATAAAAATAATAATCTAAATAATCGCAATACAGATACACAATTTTATATATTATATGCTAAAAATACTCAAAAAATTAGAGGGGCAAAAAAAAACAAAAACAAAATGCAGTTAATATGTAGACCCATAAATATTAATTAATAGTTGGATTATATTTTATGATCATAAAATTACTTTTTGATACTTAAAAGTTCAAACATTCACATAGGCCTAGATTTTTTTTTCGTAATTCAATAAATAATATAAAATATTTGACTAAATCAACACAATAATAAACTAAAAGAAAATAAGTTTATCTATGTTATCAATCTATTATATCCAGGGGGTCAAATAAAATGATATATATTTGAATATGGCTTTAAAACCCAGAACAGGTTCTTCAAAGTCTTTGAATCTAAATAAAACTCCAAATCAGAACCTAAACAAAGAACCAAGCGACCCATCCATAACTGAAAATTCCCCAAAAAATCTATTATCTTCAAGTAAACCATCTCTATTACGTTCCTTATCCAAATCATCTCCATCAATTCCTATCCCAGACTTTACCCAGCTTGTCCGCACAAACCAAGAAGTCTTTAAAAACCTATCTTTCCGACCATTCCAACGTGAAATTATCGAATCAGTCCTTCAACAAAAAGATACATTTGTCTGCATGCCAACAGGTGGCGGGAAATCTTTAACCTTCCAACTTCCAGCCATATTAAGCCAAGGTATAACAATCGTCATAATGCCTTTATTATCTTTAATATACGATCAAGGAAAAAAGCTTGAATCTTTCAATATCCCTTATGAAATCATATCCGGAACTCAGAAAAAAGTTGCTGATTCCAACATTTACAACAAAATCAAAACAGATTTATCTATAAAAATCCTCTTTGTAACTCCTGAAAAACTAGCAAAAAGTCAAAAAATCATGGATCTTTTTGACAGTTTACATCTTGCTGATAGGTTGAGTAGATTCGTTATAGATGAAGCTCACTGCGTGAGCAAATGGGGAAGAGACTTTAGAGGTGATTATCTAAAACTATCAAATCTAAAAAAAACTTTTCCTAAAATCCCAATTTTAGCATTAACTGGTACAGCAACAGATCAAATTCGTGAAGATGTTGTATCTGTATTATCAATGCGTGCCCCTAAATATTTTCTAGCCAGTTTTAATAGACCAAATCTTTTCTATTCAGTCTATGAAAAAACCAACAAATGTTTAGAAAATATAGCAACTTATATAAAAAATAAACAAAACCAAGAATGTGGCCTTATATATTGTATATCAAAAAAAGACTGTGAAAAAGTATCTAAAAAACTTAGTTTTGATTATAAAATAACATCTCATCATTATCATGCTGACCTTAATGATAAAGATCGACATAAAATACAAGATCAATGGATGGAAGGTAAAATTCAAGTTATTGTCGCGACAATTGCTTTTGGTATGGGTATCGATAAAAAAAACGTCAGATTTGTCATCCATTATTCATTCCCTAGGTCTATAGAAAATTATTATCAAGAATCAGGAAGGGCAGGTAGAGATGGTTTACGTTCAGACTGTATAATATACTTCAATAATTCAGATAAGTATAAACATGATAAACTTCTTAATACACAAAAACGTCAAAGTTTCAACCTTACAGAAATTTATCAAATCATGAAATACTGTGAAAACATTTATACTTGTAGGAGGAAAATAGTCCTTGAGTACTTTGGGGAGAAATTTGATGATAAAAATTGCAATGAAATGTGCGACTCTTGTCTTTTTAAACGTAAAGGGCAAAGTAGAAACTTCAGACAAGAAGCTTTGAAAATCCTTAATTTCGTCCAAGACCTGCCAAAAAGTGTTAAAACTTTATTGCAAATATCTTCGTTTTTACGAGGAGTCCGAGTTAAAACTAGTTGGTCAAAACAATTTCATGAAGAATTTGGAGTTCTGCATGAAATGAAACAAGAAGATTTAGAATGTGTTATAAGGCATATGATTTATGAGAATGTTTTATGTGAAAAAGTTGTAAAAAACTTTAAGAAATTTAAAATTACTAAGATTGATGTTGGGGAAAATTCTGAGAGGTTTAAAAATTCAGATATGCCGATAATTGTTATGATTCAGAAGTGTAAAAACCCTGTGAGGATTCCTTTACAAATGATATCTCCTAGAGATTCAGAGAATTTTAATGATAAACCAGAGGTAAATATATTAAAAAGTAATAGGATTATATTACCAGCTAGTCCTGAAGATCAGGTTGATATAAAGAAAAATATAGAAAGTCCTTGTGTTTATGAAAATAGTAAAGAAAAACCTAGGTATCCAGGGATGTTTTTAATCACTCCAAGTTGTCAGAAGAATATTAGAAAAGAAGTTACTGAGAAGAAAGTTAATTTTTGTGATATGAAAAATGAAGAGTTTGGGAAATGTCAATCACAAGATAGATTTGAAGATTTAAAATGCAGGTTAGAACTTATTAGAAAAAAAATTGCTAAAACTGAACATAAAGAAATACATGAGGTGCTTGGGGATGAAGAACTTGTTATTGCTTGTAAAAACCTTGGGGGGGATATTAATAAAGAGTTTATATCGGAAATTACTTATTTTAAAAAGTTGTATTTGATGAATGAACCTTTTAAGTATGATTTAGATCTTGATTCTGTAGACCCGGAATTGTTCCAGGTACAAGAGTTTGAAGGTAAAAGAATTAAGTTGTAGATTGCAAGTAATTAATAATAGTATTAAAATTATGAATGATAATTTTTGTAATTTTTTGAGTTTTTTTTAAGTATGTATATGCTAAAGAAATTATTGATTTATATACAAGAATAATGTTGGAAATAGAAAATTTATATTAACTCTGATTGTCATATAAAACAATATAAGCCTTATTTTGATATTTTCAAAGTATGTTAAGAGCTTTACTTTTATATCATAAATTATGCAAATTCACTACCTTATAAAGTAAATTTCTACATAGATCTCTCTTATCATAAACCCTAGCCAAACCATTATAGTAAAACCTCTTAGTAAAACCCCTTAGTAAAACTTATCTCACAATTTTCTCATCATAAAACTCCCTCCCTCTCTTCATCTTCAAAACATAAAACTTCCCTAAATCTACATTTAAAACCTAATAATCATATTAAAATCCTATAGTATCATAAAACCCAAGACTAACCTCATAATAAAAATCATCAAATAATTTTCATTAAAAACTCCAAAAAAAGCCTAATCCTCTTCCAATAAATAAAAAATCAACAGGGTCTTTTCCTGCAAAAATACCAAAAATCCTCATCCAAAAAAGTAATTTACAATATTAACTTATAACCTTATGATCAAATTTACACTACTTATTCTATAATCGTTGTCCTAATTCTCATTAGTGGTGATACACAACGAGAATTTGTCCTACTATTAACATTAGTACTACACAAAGACTGACTCTGACCTATTTTCTCAATAATATTCACACTCTGCAAACTCACATTACTTGAAAAAATCCGACTTTGCCTAGAAAGTCCTTTTCTTTCATCATTTTTTTCTGGAGAAGGTGTTGAAGTTGTATAAACTTCATATTTAGGTGAACTAATTGTACTTAGCATTTGAGGTTTTGGGATTTCTAGTTTGACCATTTTCCTTAGATTGCTTTCCTTCTTGATTTTTTTCTCTTCTGGGAACAAAAAACTCGCATTGGCCAGAAACTCTGTCATTTCTCCATCACTGTACGTTTTATCTATACCACTGTCTTGAATTGTAGCCATACGATTGTTGTCAAGACACGAAACATGTAATCCCATATTAATACTATTAATAAAATTTGTTTAAGACACCGGCAATCGATAAAAGATATTTTTCAGTTAAATAAATCCTGATCTTGGGAAGAAAAGACTGTAGAAAGTTATTGAAGAATTGCTGAGGACTTGAAAGTCTATGATTCCGCTTATCTTGTTAGTTTAGTTGTTTTTATTTGATAATCTCTTGTAAAACTGAAATCTTGTCGTTTTGAGCATGGATTTTATAGTAAAAACTCTATTTTTTAGGTATTTTTATATATTCATAAGTATTAAATTAATATCAATGTCTTAAAATCACATATCTTGGATCTCAATAAGATATAGTTCAAGGATTCTATAAAAAAAGCTCTAAAAGTTAAAGTCAACTTCAGGCCCTTAAATTCATAATTTAAGTAACTATTACTAGTAAATTACAGCCTTTAATCCTTTTTACGTTGGGCTTCTTTTTTTAATATCATATAATCTTCAAGGATTCTGGTAACCCATTTCCATACTTGATGACAACTGGGAAGAGACTCAAACCTTCCTTTAGGCGAGCATTGTACTAACAAATCAGCAAGTTTTTCATAGAGTTTTATTGAAACTGTCGAGTTTTCAATTAGAGACTTGATTTTTTCAGGTGCTTTTTCAGGATTGCAACTGAGTTCTTCTGATATTTTGTTTAAAATTATTTCGTATTTATCGATAAGGGAAGATTTTGATTGAAGGTCTTGAATTTTTGCTAAAAGTTCATCATAAGATTGTTCGGATATTGAAAGATTACGGCATATAGCTGAGTATATATCTTTGTATTTAGAGATAGATTGGAGTTTGTCTTGATATTGGATAACTTTTTCATATAAATCTTCTGAGATTGGTTTTGATAAAGTTTCTTCCAGTTTGTTTATTTTACTAAGTAAAGCTGAAGTTTCGAGTTGGTGGTCTTTTATGCATTTTTCGTATTTCTCTTCAGTGAGTTTTAGTTTTTGATTGAGGTCTTGAAGTTGGATTGAGTTTGAAGTGTTGCTTTTTAGAGACTTTTGGAGATGGTCAAGTTCAAGAAGCAGTTCTTGGTTTCGTCTTTCCTATATATAATATACTAGAGCATTCATAAAACTTCTATCTGGTTCTTTAAGTGATAGTTCTTGGGATAATATTTTTGACTCTTCAGTTTTTTCAAGATAGTAATTGACGTATTTGTCTTTATCAGAAATTATTTGGCTAATCTCTGCATCTTTTTGTTGTAATAAATCAGCGAAATGCTCAAGTTCTTTAGTTGCATCATTTTTTTGCATTTGACTGTAGTCTAGATCACTTTTTAGGGTGTTAACTTTTTCTTGAAGTTCTTCTATATTTGCATAGAGTTCGTTTTGAAGTATAGTCATTTCAGTAAGCAGCTCATCTTTATGATTGATTCTAACCTCTAGCATAACATTTCTTTCTTTTTCATATTCCAAAAGCAGCATTAAATCAGCCTTTTCTGGGTTTTTAGGGGAGACTACTAGTTTACTTGGTTTTTCTACCTCTCTTAAAGGTGAGTATCTCACAACTTCAACATTTTCATCATTTTCAAGGCTACTTCCTAACTGCTTTAGTGCCACTTTGATACTAGCGATTTTAGCTTCTAGGTTTTTATCACTAAATGCCATGAAATATTATTTACTATAAAATCAAATTACATTTAACTTAAGAACTTCATTCTTTTCTATCTTATAAACCAATATCCATCAAAAAATCATATCAAATCCAAATAATAATCAATTTAAATCCTAAATAAAAACCCATTTGAGTTATACTAAAACATAAAAAATCCGGTATAATTTTTCATATACAAAAACTTTATCTAACATAAAAAAAAAACTACTCAAACTTATAATCATCAATATTATACTTAATTCCAACATTTAAACCCAATCATGATTAAAATTTTTAATCCTTACTCATCATTAAAATCTTAAAAACTTCAATAACCCATCTTCAAACCCTTATAAAAATCCTAAACTCCCCAAAAAAAAAAACAAAAGTGCCTATTCAGAATCTTCTCATCTTTCTTCGCATCTTCTCAACCCATCTCTTCAAAAAAATTATAAATGGAAGGTGAAGAAATAATAACCAGGTCAAGGCCGAAAATCAGCATAATCGACACAGACATAAAATCAGACAAATTACGTAAACATGTCCTTTACTCCATTTCCGGGTCTGACAATGTAGGAAGTTTTGCTTGTCTACGTCGATACAAAGAGTTCTCAACTTTACGCTATGTTCTTGTAGCTCATTTCCCAGGTTGTTACATCCCACAAATTCCCCCAAAACAAATGATAGTATTATCCACATAGGGCAACCTAGCAAATGATTTTGTCCAAGTCCGTAAATCACTTCTTGAATACTTTCTCCAACAAACATCTCAAAGCGAAACTTTATATCAATCAGAAGCTTTTCAAACTTTTATAAGAGGTCCTCCTGATTTCTTAAAGCCAGCTTTTGAAATGAAGTATGTGAAATATTCATCAATAGCTCAAGCTTTATTAAAAGAGTTCTCAGATTATGGAACTTTTCAAGTATCTCAAGAAAATGAAAGCCATATTGAAGATTCGTGCCAGTATTTTAAAACTGGTCTGGAAGCTCTTGAGAAATTCGAGTCAAACTGCAAAGAAAACTTAGAAAACTACAACGATTTAAAAAAAGAAGTCAAAAGTCTTATGTCTGGAGTTAAAGAAATTAGCCTTTTTTATTCAGAAAAATATGGAGGGACAGCTGTTGAGGTTATTGAGCAAGAAGAGTTTCAAAACCCTTATATTGAACTTTTAAATTGGACTAGACAAGATATTCTTGACTTACAAGCAATGATTGAATGTATACAAAATCGACAGAATCTAAGCAAAATCAAAGCGAAATCTGAAGAAAAACTTGAAGCTTTTAGAGGGAAATTAGTTAAAGCACAAAGTGGTAAGAAAAGCATTGGGGATATTTTTTCTAAGAAAAGTAAAGAAAGTAAAGTTCTTGAAATTGAAGCAGAAATTAAGAAATCTGAAGAGGAAATCGAAAGCTTGAGTTTGATTTTTAATGTGACTACGGCCAGGTTGATAAATGATTTGATTAGTGAGTTTAAAGAGTTTAAGACCCAGAGATTTGAAAATATGATGAAAGCTTTTACGGACTGCAGTGTTAAGGAGTATAGCGATTTTATTAACCAAGCTAAACACTTGGAATCGAAATTAAATAACTAGGAAAGATTAGAAATTTAACGTAAATCGACTGTTTTTTTGATATGAAATTGGTTTTTTTTTTATATAAAATGCTATGACTTTATAGTCAGATAATTTGTGATGTATTAGATAAGATAAGGATAATGTTTTTAATTAGATTCAGTAATAAGATTATTATCTAACTTATTACCCATATAAACCTTTTCAACATTAGCCCTAGCTATTTCAGCTTCAACTCTAGCTTTTTCACTAACTTCTAGCTGTTCTCTGATTTTTTCAACCTCAATATATAGTTTTTCATAGTCTGAACTTACGCTTTTGTAACTCTCTTGAAGATTTGAAATCTGGTCATTGACTTTTTGTTCTTTAATTTTTGTGTCACGACCTAGTTTGTTAACTTCATATAAACCCCAAGTCAATAATGTCCCATAAGTTATAAATTCTCCTATAAACTCAGCTCCTGATTCCATAGCTTTTTCATCGTTTAAAGGTTTTATATAGTCAGTACTTCCCATGTTAGAAAGTGACCTAGTAATTTTTATGTTAATACGATGATAGTATTGACCTAGGAAAATTAGAACTTTTTGGGATCGTGGGCGCTTTACTCCTCCTGCTTTGAGTGAAGCTTTAATATAGTTGGTCATTGGTTTGGTGAATAGTCTAATAATCAGAGATACTACTTTGAATAGTGGGATCATTTTTATAATGGTTTTTTAAAGGAGGATAATGGTTTCTGAGTTAAAATTATTATTTTGTAGAGTTTTAATGATTTATTAGTTGAAGTGTTGTAGATTAATGATAAGAGTATAAGTATTTTAAATGTTATAGGAAAATTGTTGGGAAATAGGATTGGATTTTATGTTTAAGATTTTTTTTTTAGGTTTATATTAGGAGGTTTGGTTTAAAATTTTGAATCAAATTTTAGGGGTTGGCTTAGAAAGTATAAAAATTTGTTATAAAATCCAGGAATGCTTGGTTAAGATTTAATGAGTGGGGAATTTTATGTTTTATTTAAAGATTGTTTATATATAAGATTTTTTGGCTAGAGTTTATCAATATATCAAAAATTATATAAAATATTAATAGTATATTCATGTTTTCTATGATAAAATGCTATGATATTTAAAAAAGCCAGTCTGTTTTTAAAGAATAAATCAAAAACGACTTAAAAAACACATGAATAATAAATTAAAGTTAACAGATACCAAAATACATAATATTATATTATAACAAAACGAACAATAGTTACAATAAAATAATATTTTATACAGTAAACAAAATTTAAAGATCATATTTCTTATCATATCTTTAAATATCATTACAATCATAAAATTATCAAATTCCTTTAACTATACTAAACCTTTGCCACCCTTTTAAAATAATCTATGAAACTTTATTCAACATTAAAAGACTTTTATTATATAAAACTATACAAAATCATATACTTTATAATATCCTCAACCTAATACATTATTATAATATCTATATATTCCATAAAACAATTTCAATACAATTCTAACTATAACTACATTTTCGTTATTTCATGTTACCATAAGTAAAATATAAATCCTAATCAATTTTTTTAGCACTCATATTCCTAACTCCTTTAAATTGTACCCATGACCCTCGGTTTCTCAAATTAAGCAACTCTTCTTGTATATCTTCTTCCAAATGTCCACTTTTTTTAACTCTAGTCCAAAAAGAAATCCACTCTTTTTCGTCTATTTTATCATTTTTGTCTATATCAACAGCCTCAAATATTGCCCTTGAATTAACTTTAGCGAAGTTGTCATGCCAGAATTTTATTGTTTCA
The DNA here is from genome assembly GCA_001970955.1 of Stentor coeruleus. Lineage (NCBI taxonomy): Eukaryota > Ciliophora > Heterotrichea > Heterotrichida > Stentoridae > Stentor > Stentor coeruleus. The sequence goes on along the minus strand of MPUH01000032.1, from coordinate 30,685 downwards.
TTGATATCGATGCATTTGTTCCCGTCAGTATCGATTTCTCGAAAAATCTCGATTGCCAACTTTTTGGTTTTTGAAGAGAGCCCTTGTTCTGATATACAACTTCCCATTTTTATATTTTATATTTAACTTTAAGAACTTATTAAAATTAGATATTATGGTAATGAGTTTTGATAATAATTGGGAGATTTGGGCTTGATTGAAAAACTATTTGAATTTGTATCGTAACAAATTTATAGTTATGCACTTCAGTTTTGCATATAAAAAATATATTAATTACTTTTAGCCACATATACAATACTATAAAACACACTATCTGTTTTTATTACTAATTCTCACACAAAATCCACAAAAAAACTACTATAAAATATCAAAAGCAATACAAAATCATCATATCATCCAAATTCCCATTACAAAAACTATTAAAAACCTAAACCCTGCACAGCCTACAAATTATCAACAACATCATGTTTTCTTCACATTATCTTCCCATCATATATCCCAAACCCCAACCTTATCACAAACTTATCCATTTTCTCATAATAATTCTCTTCAAAAACAATATTTTTCTCTTCCCATCACAAAAATCAAATCTAATAACCCTAAAAAATCCATTCCATAAACCCAACCATATAAAATAATCCTCTAAAAAGCCAATAAAGTTGAATCCAATCCCAATTTTTACATATTTTTCCTTCTTTTTCTTTGATACTAATCATTTTCCTTATAAAATGGCTGAAGAAATTCGCCCAGTAGTGGACTTTTCCAAGCTAAGTTGGGGATCATTGAAAAGATACGAAGCATTATATGGATTAAAATGCTCAAGAGAGGATTTAAGAAATACTGTCAAAGAGCATTTTGCCTTGAATTGCTATAATATATTGAGAAGTCAAAAACCTGATGTCAAAGAATATGAGCCATCAATGCATTTTACATGTGACGTGAATGCTTTTTGTACTGAATGTAAGGGTACAGAAGAGGTTATTGATAATTTTCTTAAGATTAGAACTGATGATAAAGAAGAACCTGGGACAAGAAAAAGCACAAGGTTTAGAGAGAAACAAGAAAAAACTAATAGTTAATTGTTATGATTATTAGGGAATTTGTCTGAGAGTTTATTTTTTGAATGGATTGGAAGATAAGAGGAAAAATGGGTTGAGGATGGAAAGAAATGATTTTTTTGGTATAGGAAAAAATTGTGGGAGGAGTGATTTTTTGAAGTCGTTTAGATTATGAAAATTTCTTGGGTTTAGAATGATTCAAAATCTTTTTTGGTTGATGTGGTATATATGCTAAGGTGTTTTTAGTATTAAAGTATATTAAATTAAGGTGTTTTTAGAATCAAAATAATAATCATAAATTCTATTTACTGATTTGTTATTTTAGGTTTACTATATATCAAATAATAAATCTTAATTAAACCAGATTTGGAAACTCAAAATAAAAAATCATAGAAATCAAATTCAGATCATCCTTATTATAAACCATATAAACAGCATTTCGAACATCTCAAAAAATATCTTAACTTTTACATAAAAATACCAAATTTACACAATAAACCCTTATTTAACATTCGCCATCAATCCTAAAACTTTCCTTTTGGCAAAAAATCATTTAAACATTGAAAAATTCTATCAATCAATAAAAAACTCATACACTTTTCTTACCCTCTACCACAAATGATTAATCATTAAACAAATCCGNTTTCCCTATCAAAAATTCCTATATTAAAATATCCCAACTTATCATTGAAAAATTCTATCAATCAATAAAAAACTCATACACTTTTCTTACCCTCTACCACAAATGATTAATCATTAAACAAATCCGGATTAGCCTGTACTTTAACTAATTTTGGCTTAGGTGTTTTTTCAGCTTTCTCATCATCAGGAATAATCTTAACAAGTTTCTGATACTGTTGTTCAAGTTTCATATGTTTTTCTTCTAATATCCTAAGTCTCATATCCCTTTGTGCAACAAGATCAACCTGATGTTTTCTCATCTCCTGTTCACTTCTAATCCTATTCTTCAAACTTTCAATTTCATTCTTGGTACTTTTAATCTCATCATCTTTTTTCTTCATAAAATCCTGGTTTTTTTTCCTACTTTCTTCCAATTCTCTTATCTTTTGTTGTAAAGCTTTATTTTCAGTAGTCAAAAGGTTGATTTTCGTAGCTTTCATTTTCGCTTTTTCTTCTTTAGTTTGACTTAATGTTACTTCTTGCACATATCTTTGTCCTAGTTTTTCCCTTTCTTCTATAAGTTTTTCATTTTCCTGTTGTAAATGACCTAAATACTCTTTAAGTCCTGCATTTTCATCATTAAGTCCATCAATTGTTTGTTTTAAACTTTCAATTTCATGTTGATATTCATCACCTTCTTCTTCTTTTAATATAATTTCTTGTTCTTGCATTTTTCTATACATTTCTGCCCTTTGTTTCTCATTTTCAAGCTCTTTTTGTAAGGAACTTATTTCGTTTTCTGTATAATTGTAATGGATACAATTTTCATCCATAGCGTTTTCTAGTTCGTTTTTCTGGGTTTGGAGGACTTTTGCATGTTCTTCCCATTCAGCAATTTCACTTTGTGAGTCTTTTAAGGATTTTTCTAATGCTTGGATTTTTACCTCGAGGGTCTTTTTTTCGTATTTTTCTTGGTCTAGAAGCCTACCAAGTTCAGAACATTTTTTCTCAAGCATTTGAGACATTTCCTTACTAAGTTTAAGCTCAACATCGTTTGTGAAGACTGAAGGCTCAGGAATTGGAGGCTTTTCTATTTTGCGAGATGATGGGTTGGAGACTGGCTGACACCAAAGACCCATACCGTCCATGTTGCTTGGAGAATAGTAAATTGGCTCTGCTTTACCTGCACTTGCTGGGTTAAAAGATGTTGCCGTCACTCTTTTCTCTTTTTGTGCTGCTTTTTTCTGTTTTTCCATGATTTCGGCCCGCTCTTTTCTTGCGTTGTGCATTGTTAAATTATAAATACTTTCTTGATTACTAACCCAAATAGATTTTAATAAATTGTATAGCTCTAAGGATTATAACCTAAATTCATATAAAAAGCCTATGTTTTTTTTAGCATCTAATAATCAATCATATTAAAAACAATATCGTGAATCATCATATTTTAATTGTATATAAAATCCCTCATTGAGAATACTACAGAAATTGATTATTTCACAGTATTAATCCTTAATGAACTTAATTTCTAAAAAAAAAAAAACCAAATTCATCAAGAAAATCATAAAAAACTTAAGTGTTCCATATAAAAAATTGCGATACTCTTTTATAACTACAACCAAACACTATCCAATAAATCATCAAACATTGCAATATTTCAAACGTAAAAAGTAAAACTTTTCAATTAAAACCTCCAAACTAATCTTGATTTTCATATAATAAATTTTCAAAACAGTCAATAATTTAAATAAATAATGGGTTCTTGTCACTGCAACTGTCTTTCAGACAAGCAAACAGAAAAAACAACAGAAATGCAAAACGAATCTTATAAAGGTATAGAAAAAATTGATAAATACACTCAGTTCGAAGGACAAAGTGGACAAATAACTGATGTTTCTACTAAATTGCCTACTGAGATTCGGCCCAGATCTTTAGTTCCAATGCAAGTTCCAACACCTGACCCATCACATCCAGTAGTCCAAGTTCAAGCTATTATACGATCCCACCTTGCTAGAAAAGCTTTTCTCGCATATAAATCCACCCAACCTCAAGCTTTAATCGAAATCCCATCCAACATTTCAACAATCGAAGCTAAAACTGCTTTTGCCCGATTATCTCCATTCAAATTTGAAAGGCCAAATGGAGATGAACCAGTCGACTGGAAAGGTCCTACAAAGTTAATGGATGGCAGTGTCTATGTAGGAGAATGGTCTAATAAAGGTTTACCTCATGGTAAAGGTATAATGTACTATATCGATGGGGGTATTTGTGAAGGTTACTGGAAAGATGGTAAACTTCATGATAAAGGTCGTCGAGTATCTCCAAAAGGTGATGTTTATACTGGAACTTGGAGTAATGGTCGTATGGAAGGTCAAGGTACAATGGAATATGCAACAAAATCAGTTTATACAGGTACTTGGAGAAATGATAAACAACATGGTTATGGTATAGAAACATGGCAAGATGGTTCACGTTTTGAAGGTAATTATAAAGATGGTCTAAAATCAGGTCAAGGGAAATTCAATTGGGCTGATGGGACGAAATATGAAGGGGAGTTTAATAATGATATTATTGAAGGTTTTGGTAAATATACTTGGACAAATAGAGAATATGAAGGAACATGGAAAGATAGTAAAATGCATGGAAAAGGGGTTTTTAAATGGAGTGATGGGAAAGTATATGAAGGAGAATATGCCAATGATTTGAAAGAAGGGTTTGGAATATTGAGATGGCCTGATGGGAAAAAATATGAAGGGATGTGGAAAGAAGGAAAATATCATGGTGAAGGGACTATGTTTCAAAGAGGAAAAAAACGTAAGGGTATTTGGGAAAATGGAGAATTTAAACAGAAACTTAGAGATAACTAATGGGTATAGGATGATTGCTATAGTAGTTTATATGGTTTTTGGAGTTTATTTAGGTTTATAGGTGAAAGTTTTGAGTTTGATATTAAATTGTTATGAATTCTATGGGATGTTATAGAAGATTGTATGATTTTTAGAAGAAGTTTCGGTTTAAAAGTATGGGAAAGATGAGGTTTTACTGTGGAGAAGGGATTTTTTTTTGGTTTTGAAGATATTTTTTTTTGATTTAATTTCTTCATTCAATCAGAATTTCATCGGAGTTTTTTATATCTTTTAGCAAAAAAAATGGTAGTTTTAGCTTTTTACTTTTATAGCATAGGTTTTTTATATAATTATAAGTATATTTTTTTAATATTACACAAATTATTTTGCTTATGTTTTCTCCTTTAGTATCCCTACTTATTTTATCATTTAATCATATGTTTATCTTTTGGAAAGTGTCTTTTTTAGATTCCATCAGGAAATTTGGTGGTGTTTTTGCATACTTTTTACAAGATAGACTTGAGTATTGGGTATAAATCTTATGATTCAAGTTAGAATTTAGATACTTAAATTTTTTAACCAGGATGCTTTTCTATAGATAAAGTAGCTTGATTAGTTCTATAAAGAGATTAGGCTAAATTGATTGCTTGTAAAAGAAAGTTTAAGTTGTATAGATAAGGAATGTATTAGGTAAAGAATAAAGATTAAGTAAAATTTTAGCTCAGAAATCGAGCTCACCTTAAGAGTCTTGAGCTTAGACTTAAAAATAAGTAAACAGTAAGAAGAAGGTTTAAATAAGAGTTATGAGGATACTTTAAAGAATAGTCATAGCTGCAGATCAATTTAAATCAGAAGTCAAACTCGGCTTAAAGGGTGAAAAGAGGTAAAATTTAACTTAAACATAAGGAAATAGTAAGATAAAGCTTTAAACTAAGTTTAGAAGGATGGTATAAAGAAAATCAAGGTTTTGATTGGTTTCAACTTAAAATTCAATCTCAGCTAAGAAGGGTAAAAAAATAGCTACACTTAGACTTGAATATAATTTGCAATAAGAAGCTTTATATAAAGTTCAAGAGAATGCATTAGAAGAGATTAAAAGTTATGCTGGTTATAGCTAAGAAATTAAACCTAATTTAAGAGTCAAAAAAATTATGATACATAGGCCAAAAATCTCATAAAACTAAAGAAATTAGATAGAATAAAGTAATTATAGTGAATAATCCTTGGTGGATAGGTAAAGGGGTAATAAATAATAATGAAGCAAAATATAGTTTACTAGATGGAATACAAATGTAAAGAAAATGCTCAAAAAGCATCCTTTTAATCGTAAAAGCAAATAATCATCCTAATAAATCATTCAAATAAGCTCTTATTCATCAACAAACAACTAAATTACTCATGTAAAACTGAAATTATATCTAACTAAAGAACATCCTGACATATTTAAAAAATCTGTAAAAATTTTTTTGTTCCTAGGCATTAAAGATATCTTTTTTTTGTCTAATTTCTCATTTTAATCAGAATTTCATCGGAGTATGTTTATATCATTTAATTATATATATGCTTCTAAGAAAAATATATAAGAATAAAGAGAAATAGTTATATAAAGGAAGGAAATCATAGGAAAATTATTTTAAAAGACGAAAGGAATTACTGATCTATTTTTTATTTTGATTATAGAATGATTATTTTTATTATAGTCAGCAATTCATAGCTTAAAAATTAGTAATCTTGAGGAATTTTTGAGAAAATATAGGCTTTTCTATAAATAACATTCTAGAAAGTGTTTTAAACCGAAAAAATATACAAAGTTGAAGTCTTGAAGATAGACTTACATCAAAAGGCAAAAAGTTGAAATATATATTTTATGTTTAACCAAAAATATTAGATAGAAAAAAATATGGAAAAATTTGATTAAAATAGTCTGCATTTACTAATACTATGCTTAGTTTGTCTTTTAGACTTATTAAAATGTATTTTGAATAGACTTATCACTTATATACAAAATATTAAGTTCTATCTAGTCGTAAAAAACGTAATAATAATAAAAATGTTTATAAAAGCAAAACCATAACCAGCCTAATCTTTTGTCTTATACCAAAAGCCAAATCTCTTAATCAACATCTTGTATTTCCTTTAAAAAATCAAACTTTCTGTATAATTNTCTCTTAATCAACATCTTGTATTTCCTTTAAAAAATCAAACTTTCTGTATAATTTCTATAAAAATTGACTATATAATTTTCTTATATTTTTTGATTATTTTTTTTTAACTGGATTAGTATATTCTCAAAGATAAAAGAAGCCAAAATATCATTGTTTTAAGTCTATAAGTATTATGACATATTTATCCTTTTAACTGGATGTTTTTGTGTTATATAGTTATCCATTTATATCTAACTAAAGGATATTTTTTTTGCATAATTTTTTTAGGTTTGGTTAAATTTTATCGGTACTTCTTGTATATCTTTGCCAATACTTCAGCTATGAAATTCTGCAAGATATCTTTTTTTGGGGAGTTTTTCGGGGTTTATCAAATTTAATCAGAATTTTTTGTATCTTTGGTCTTATTGGAAAATTATACTGCCTAGGTGGTATATGGATAATTACGATAAAATCTTGATAATGAGTTTTTTTATTGTTATTGAGAATTATTAGAGGATTTGAGGACTTTTTGTGTATTTTTTGGCTTGGGTTTTTTGCTTTTATTCGCCTTTTTGTCCCATGTAAAGATTTTTCATTTTTTCTAAATCTCGCTATTTTGTTGGAAAGCCCTTGGAAAACTGCTTTGATTGATGATGTTTGGTTTATTTTTTGGAGAAAAGCTTGAGAATGGAAGTTTTTGTTCTAAGAAGTATGCATATAAGAAATTAGAAGTATAAAAATTTATATAAATATGCTTTTTGGTAAAATTTGAAGAGAGGCATAGCTTTGATGTTGTTATTTTAGCATGAAGGGTAGTTTTAGTTGATAAAATAAATTAGGGTTTTATGTGAAAAGTGTATTTAAAAGATGAATTAAGAGAAATTTAATTTTTGAATTAAGTTTTATAATAAAAGATTAGATTTTTTATATGTTCAAGGCTTGTGTTTAAGGTTTTTAATTTTATTTTCAGAGATGATGTTTTCTGGATGTGCGTTTTTAGTATAAGATTTTTAAGTTGAAAAAATGATCCCTTTTTAGAACTCTAATTTTTGGTAGTAATGAGGTAGGATTATGCATTGAAGAAATTTAAAAAGCAGTTCAGACTGAAAAATAAGTTTTGATTTATTTTATATCAAGATAATACAGAATATTATTACAAAGTATTTCATACAAAGAATTTATCTTTATCTCATAAAATCCTTCAAAAAAATCCAATAGTAATCAGAAGAATCAAACAGCATAAATAAAAATCTCATATTGCATCAAAATTTCACATCTATTATCATCCTTCATTTAAACTGATAAACTTATATCGATTTATAACATAATAAAACACAATAAATTTTCAACTAATCTTAATAAAATCTTACATCATATAATTCCATAAAAGCCATCAGCAAAATCTAACCCAATAATTCACTATAAAATCCTTCTAATCTTTCATAAAATCACCCATAAAAAATTCCAAACCCAAATAAAAAAAAGCAATATTCCATACTTATTAAAAATGCTTACCTTTCTATGTCGAAGGTCATTACACCAAGTAATGAAAAAGCCAGTGACAATTGCTGTAACAGGAGGTGCAGGACAACTTTCTTATAACCTGGTCTTTAGAATAGCAAGTGGGTCACTTTTTGGGAATTATCAACCAGTGTCTATAGTAATCTACGACTTACCTGAAATGAAAAACGCTCTTCGCGGGGTTAAAATGGAACTTGAAGACAGTGCTTTTTCTTTACTCAAAGGGGTGACTATAACAGATAATGCAACTGAAGCTTTTTTAAACACGGATTATGCTTTCCTTGTAGGGGCAAAACCCCGTGCTCCAGGCATGGCGATATCAGATCTTCTTAAGAAAAATGCTGAGATTTATGTCAAAGCCGGAAAAGATATAGGCAAATACGCTCAAAAGTCTATAAAAGTTCTGACAATAGGTAATCCAGCAAATACAAATTGTCTTCTTGCTATGACTCATGCTAAAGGTATCCCAAAACAAAATTTTGCGGCAATGACTCGACTTGACCATAATCGAGCAATGGCCCAAGTAGCAGAAAAGTTTAAAGTTAGAATTGATCAAATAGATCGAGTAGCTATATGGGGAAACCATAGTCCTACAGTTTTTCCTGATCTTTCTCATATGACTATTAATAATCATTCTGTTCGTGAAAAACTTGATAAAGATTGGTATGTTAAAGAATTTATCCCATCAGTGCAAAATAGAGGAACTCAAGTTTTAAACACAAGAAAATTTTCAAGTGCTGCAGCTGGAGCTAATGCTGCTGTAGACCAAATGCGTGATTGGGAACTAGGAAGCCATAATAAATGGGTAAGTTTTGGTGTTAGTACTGATTTATTACAAGGAGAATATGGTATTCCAAAAGGGTTGATTTTTTCTTATCCTTGTATTTGCACCCATTCTTCATATCATGTGATAAAAGGTTTGCATATGGATGACTTCGCTAAAGAAAAGATTAAAATTACGACTGAGGAACTTTTGAAAGAACGTGAAGCTATTGCTGATCTTTTATAAGATAGGATAGATTATGGGAAAAATAATATGGAATAGGAGTTTTATATGGGTAAAAGGGAAATTTTTTTTTTGAAGAAGTTAAGGTGGTTAATTACTTTGGATATGTTTTTCGTATTTTTGATTGAGGGATTGAAGCTCTTCATCCATTCGGCTTTTAAAACGTGGAGGGCCTAGCTCGTAGAACCACCCTTCGAATTCAGATGGGACTTCTTTTTTAAGCCTGCACTCATTTTCCATGTACTTGCTTATCCAATAAGCTAGGCGGTCTTCGTTGATTTTACATAAAATCTGCAGAGCTAATCCTGTATAACCTGCACATAACAAGTGTAATGCACTATCAAACCCAAACCCACTCTCATACAACTCTATAATCCAAGGGAAAAAACCATCAACTCTCCCAGATACCTTAGAAAAATATGCGACATCCTCAGAACATTCTTTTTCTTGCAATATTTCCCAAGCTTTTGTTTTACTCCCAACAGCTAAATTCATCAATATCCCAGTACTCCCTTCTAACTTAGCACAAGCAGTTTCAATAGCTTTTTGCAACTCCTGTCTTCCTAACATACCAGCAACAATACACCCAATTAGTATATCTTTTTCATCATTAGACCCAATAAGTCTTTTTACTAAAGCTTTTTTATCAGTGTTTAAAAAATCAACTGCAGTTGGCAAAGCTGTTTTATAATTAGGAGAATTTTCCAATATATAAAACATTTTTGGAGGAGTTTCCTTCTGTAAATTTTGAGTTGATGACAATAATGTAGAAGTATCAACAGCTAATTGTATAAGTTCCTTAGGATCACTCTGTAGTTTAACTATTCTTTGTGGGGTAATAGACTTTCTAGATTTACTCAATGGAGAAGTTGATCTTTTTGCAATTCTCCTAGCAGGGGTAACATTATTTGGACTTCCTTGAAACGAATTTTCTCTAGCTCTAGTCCTAGGTTTACTAATCACATCTTCCCCAGTATCTAAACTACCTCCAATAATCTCCCCTAAAACCTTCCACATCATCAAATTCCTCAAACTATTCTCAAACTCAGCAACAACCAAAAGCTTATCCAAAAAACTCTTTGGAGGATTTCTTAATACTTTTTCAAGCTTTTTACAATTCATCACAGCATCATCAATTCTAAAACTATTCTCCATAGCCAAATTCTTACATAATACTAATGGGTGTATATCTTTATTTTGATTTCTATACATAAGCCCAAATTCTTTAAATTCTGCTTTTGTTTGGCATATATTGATTTCATTTATAATTTCAATAGATTCATTAACTAAAGAAGTATTTCCAATAACATATTTTCCCCAATTGTTATAGTTTTTTAAATATATTTCCCCTGAAGTTTCTAGGATTTCAGTAACTTGTAAATCTATAGTTAAAAGAATAGTTGTTGTAAAAGACTGAGAATCTTTATGGACTTTAACAAATACAGTAGGTGTTGATATGTATAACATAAGTCCTTCTTCAGCCCATATAGCTGAAGATATATTAGAAATAGGTAAATTTTCTGATTGATCTTGTTGACTTAGTTCGAATATTTCAAGAAAAGATATGGTTATTACAGCTAAATGCGTACCTTTACTGTTTATACATATAGATTCTATAGGACAATTATAGTTTTTTATTGTCTTAGTTTCACCACTGCTCATTTTCCATTCAATTAACTCATAGGATATCGTATTTTTTACTAAATAACAAAAAGCTGAATGGCAGCACATTTTCGTCAAGCCCGGCATTCGTATTTTCCTAATAATACGTTCTTTACTGAAACTAAAACAATGAATATAGTCGCTTTGGGAAAAAACTAAAACTTTTTCTTGGATGAACCCTGAATTCCAGAAACTTAAAGAGATACCCAAATGAACCCTTGAAACTATTTCAATTGTACTTGACACTAAACCATAACATAACTCAAGTGGGTCTTTAACAAAACAAATCGGAAGTTTGGACCCTATGAATCCCGGGCAACTCGATACACATAGAAAATTATTTTCAATCAATGCATTCATAGAAGTTATTATCCCAGACTTAGCTAAAGTCCACACTTGATCTGAATATGAGCTTAAAATCCTTAACATCTCATAAGGATAACAATTAACTACTCGTATTTCTCTTAAATAGAACTAAATATCCTTTACAATATCATATTCAATCAATTGATTTTTCATCAATACATATACAGAGTTCATAACTCCTTGATTCACACAAAGGTCAACAGCATTTTTCACTTTACCACTACTAACTATTGGTTTTTTTATAAAGTTTCTAATAACATTAACAGTCTCTTCATCTAATACTATAATCCTAAGTGGGCAAAAATAATCAGGTATTGTTTTAAACCCATTTACTAATATTTGCTTTGGTTCTTCCCAGGTTAAAGAGTTGTAGATAAGGATTTTATCTTTGTATTGAATAAAAAGATAATTGTTTGTTAAATGATGGGATAAAGAGGTAAAACCTATTGGGATTGAGTGTTTGGTTGAATTGGAGGATTTTAGGTTGGTTTGAAGGATGTCACCACCTGTATCACCTGAAAAAAGAATGAAATCTTGTGGATGCCAGATTGCGGTATTTGTTATGTGCGGGTAATGGTTTAGTCTGCATATGTTTTCTCCGGTTATTGTGTCGAAAATATATACTGAATGCTGAATGCCTACTGCTATACACTTGCTTAGGCTTAGGATTGCATAATTAACTTGGCTTGTGTTGACTGGAATTACTCCGAGAAGTGGAAAATCCATTTAAATTATTATAGGTTTTATAGGAAGGGAAATATAGAGGATTTTTTGTGATTTTTGAAGGAAATGAAGTTTTAGATTAGGGATTGTGATAGGTTGAATTATGATGAAGCTTGAGGAGGTGCTAAGGATATATTTTTGGAGGGGAGGATGAGAGATTTTTTATTGGATTTGGTGATAGAGAATTTTTTATAGGATGATAATTAGTAAGGATTTTTTATGAGGTATAGTTTTTATTGGGAATATTTTAGTGATTATGTTGGAGGAAGACTTTAAAAATGCACTTGATAAGATTTAAAATGTATAGCTTTGCAAAAGAATATTAGAATTTTTAGGAAGTTATGTTGAAATTAAGGTATTAATTTATATCTCAATTATACTTCAAATTATGCATGCATTTCATATAATTATTTCCAAAGTGCCTNATTTGATTTAATAAATCAATTTATATCTCAATTATACTTCAAATTATGCATGCATTTCATATAATTATTTCCAAAGTGCCTCTTAAATTATCTAAAATAGTAAATCTTACAACTTAAACTGTTTTCTAACCTTTCAATTTAAATCTAAGCAAAATTTTCAGCTTTATACGATTTTAAAATCCAAAAATAAGTTTTCTAATCATAAAAATCAGCGTCATTCCAACATTTTACCCTTTCATTACTAAATTTATTTTCCTTATTATCAAATTATCTTTATTTAATTAGCAAATTGTAAAAGAATTTACATATAATTATGTCCATATCATATCTAAAAAATAAAATTATTGTTTCTTCATAAACAATTACATAAAAATACTCTTAATTAATATAATAAAATGAAAATTTTGAATGCGAGAAGCATAATTTATAAAAAGTAACCAATGCAAAATATAAGCATTACTTTTAAAGGATTAAAAAGTATACTATTTGTAAGAATAAAAAATACAAATGATCTCTTAGTTTTATTTAACCAAATTTTACCTGTTCTTCAAAAAAAGAGCCTAAAACCTATTTACAACAATTAATTGTGTAAAACTTTATATAAATTATAAAAATCTTATCTAAAAATTTAAAATTCACCCAAAATATTATTTAAGTCTAAATCTTGAACCTCAAGTATCTTGCAGAGCAACAACCACTTCCTAAACAAAAACCAATAATCCTTAACAAATACCTGCCAAGTAACCAACATTAAATCGATATCCCAAACTAAATTCTACAAGCATTTCCGATATTTTTCCCAATAAAATTTGACAACAACCAAAAACCCTTCTAATACTTTATCCGACACAAGTCTCAAAAATTTTTACCTTAAAATCCAAACCAAACTAATCTAATTTCTTACAAAAGCATACTAAACTAGCCTTTAAAACCAAAAATTTCAATTTTCAATAAACTCTATAACTTCTTTTCTCATATACAGAAATTCTTCTATATTAAACCCAAAAAAAAGGACTTATTTCTCACCACTTTACATTTAAAAACAACATCATAATCTTCAATAACCATGAACACCTTATTATTTTTTATGCCAAATAAAACTTTATATTATAAAAACCCTATATAATATAATCAAAATGTTCCCGGCACTTTACATGGTTTTTATTTTAAACTATTTTCAAGCTTTATCAAATCAAATTATATGGCCAAACGATATAGTATCTCCAAGTATAAGTGGGATAAGGATAATAAGTGTTCAAAGCTCAGATAATTTAATGCATTTTATATTTTCTGGGAGCATTGATGCGGCAAAGTTTTCTTCAAATATGATGATTAAAACGCCTTATACCATAGCATTTTCTAGTACTTCTTATTATCCTTCTGATAGAAGCTATTATGGTATGGCTTATTCTGTAAAAACTTCAGCTGATTACACTTATACATTAGCAATAATTTTTGGTGGAATCGGCTCGAATGGAGTTTTTGGGGATTTTTGGGCGTATTATATAGATCAAGATGCTTGGGAAAAATTTGAATTAACTTTACCTGAACCTTCTTATGATTTTGCATATACATCTATTTATAATCCTGATACCAAAAAAACTAATATTTTTGTTGTTGGTGGAATAGATAATATGGGCAAATATGTGACTAATTTGTATAAGTAAAAAATATTCAGGTGTATAATTGAAGAGAACTCATGTCTTTTTATTAATGATTTCGTTAATTGTACTAAAGCAGGACTTGTAGGTGCTGAAATGATATATTCAAACAACATGTTGTATTTGTTTGCAGGATACTATTTCTCACAAAGTAGTATATTTCTAAATAATCGTCTTTGTGTTCTCGACCTGAGTATTGAAAATTCTCAATGGGTTGAAATGTCTATAAAACCTTCTTTTCACGGTTATACACATGGAGGTAGCTGTTTATATGAAAATGCAATCTACTACTTTTTTGGGTCTTCAGTTAATAAATCAGGTACTGTTTATAGTGAAAAAATATATAAACTAGATTTAGAAAATATAGATAAAGGATGGGAAGATACTAAATTTAAATGCCCTGATCAAGTTGTTTGTTCAAGAGACTCATTTGGGATTTCTTGTAATGATAATATTGCTACAATTATAGGAGGGATAACAGAATTTGGATCTACGAATTCATATTTATATATTAATATGAAGAACCTTAATGCTACAGATTTTAGAAAACATGCTGACTACCCATATTCAAGAGCATTTGCAAGCTTAACTCAATCTTCAACAAAAATATTGCTTTTTGGAGGTATAAACCGAGGTACTATTTTTAATGAAGTTTGGGAATATGAATTTATTGGCAAGAACGAATTAGGAACTTGGAAATTATTATCAATTCTAGGTTCAGCACCTGAGCCTCGTTTTGGCCATTCTGCAGTAGCTCAAGGAGTTTTCACAATTTATATTGGAGGACAAACTTATGAAGACCGTATTCTTTCTGATATTTGGATGTTAAATACAGTGTCAAATGCTTGGATTGAGCTTATCCCTTCAGATACTTCAGAATACAAAATCCCTGCATTAACTCGAACCTGTGCAATGCTTGATTTACCCAAATTATACTTTATAGGTGGTCGAGGGTATTCTGGGAGTAATTTCGATTTATGGGAATATGATTTATCAACCAATCATTTATTATTATTACGTAAAACTCAAGCTTCAGATATTGGAACTTTTGGTCATGCATGTCAGCTTGTTAAAGCATATAGAAAAGTTTTGATTTATACTTTTTATGGTATGAAAAACACATTAAACAGTTTGTATTGCGGTATTAGAGAAATCGATATTACAGATAAAAATAATATAGGTTTTAGGGTTCTTCTAAATAATCCTTTAAGCTTTCAATGTAGAGGAAATTTTGGGTATTCATATGATGGCAAATATATGGCTATTATAGGTGGGGAAATTTATCCTGATTTTGCTATGAATGATATGATGTGGATAGAGTTTCTTTATAACTATACTGAGTATACACTTTTTAGTAAAGATGATAAACAGGATTTATTATATGAATCCCTTTCTGGATTATCGATAATAAGCTTTGCAGACTATGTTCTTATATTTTCAGGTTATCATGATGGGGGTTTTTCTATAAATTCTGATTTGAGTTCATCACTTTATGCTATATCTTTTACAGGGTCAAATCATTGTAGTGCTGGGTTTTATAAAAATAATGGAGAATGCAAACCTTGTCAAGAAGGAACTTATAGTCCAGCTGATAGTGATTTTTGTATACAATGTCCTTTAGGGACTATAAATTATTTAAAAGCTGCTTCACATATATCTCAATGTATTCCTTGTTCAGAAAATTCATATTATGATATAAATACTAAAAAATGTGTAGATTGTCCTGAAGGTTTTTTATGTCCTGTTGGTGCACAAGAACCACTTTATCCAAATGATGTTGTTATAAAAGAACAACAAATCCAACCTTTAAATTTTGATGAACCTTCAGTTGGGTATTCAGTTATAATCCTTATGTCATTATTTTGTTTTACAATCATCGCATTTATTGTGCTTTTTTGTTCGAATTTGTTTATTAAGGTTGCATTTAGTACTTATGACTTTTTTAGGTCTAATCATATTACTATAATTGATGATGATAAATATGAGGAAGAAAAATATAAGATTAGGAATATTGGAGGGTTGCTTACAGGGCTTGTTATTATTATTTATGTTTACAACATGTCGTTTTTGATGCTTAATTATAAGTTTGGTAATGAAAAAGAAATCAGAAGCCTTATTCCGATATCTTCATTGCTTCAAGAGCAAAATTATGTTAACAACAATTTGAAATTAGAAATTAGCATGTATTCATATAGAGGAGACTGTTTAAAAGCTTCAAAAAGTACATCAGATACTTTTGTTGTAAAATCTATAAAAGAGCATGAAAAACTTATTGGTAAAAATTCTACATTATGCACCCATACTATAAGTGTAAAATTTAATAAACTTTTTGAAACTGAAGCATCTATTGAGATTGAGTTTTTAAGTTATACTTCTGATATAGCTTTAACTGTATCAGGAGATTCAGGAAATCCTGGAGCTATAAGTTCAGTAACTCAAGTTATTAGATTAACTAATGGAGATGTTTTAATAGGTAGTGAGCCAAATGTTTTTACTATAAGCTTGATACCAGCTTTTTATAGTTATAAAGATTATTTTGGAGACCCTGATGAGAGTTTAGGATTTCGTTTAAGTCCATATGATTCACCTAGTATAAGTACTAGTGAAGGTGTTGAGAATATTTATTTATCAACTGGATTTAAAGTTAAAGCTAGGCTTGTTGTTAGTGAATTTGGTATTACAACTTTTAGGTTTCAGTAAATTGACCCGATATCTTTTATATTATCAGTTTTAGCTGCGGCACCTGGTATTATTGCCTTGTTTAGGTTTCTGTTGCTAGTTTCTGAAAAAATATACTTCAAATGGAAAAAAGTCCCTACTAGGGCTCAAGGAACTGGATTTAGAGAAACTTATAGAAGAAGGAAAACATTAACAGATAGTAGCAAATCAGATATTGTTTTTCCTGCTAATGAAAATACACCAAATGAAAAATAATAAACTATTATTTCTAGGTTAAAGTTTATAAGCATGCATTATATAGATTATAGTATTGTATTTCTCTTACCTAATAGAATTTAGAATTTATAGTTTGTCTAACATTAACAAAAAAGAAAAAGCTGCAAAAACTTTAAATCAAAAATATTATACATTTTAAGTAGTTACAATAATGGGCATTTTTATTATAATATTAAACCTATCAATTTTAGATAACTTCTTATAAACCTATTTTCTGCTAATAAATATATTTAACAACTTACTAAATTAAATACAAGCCTCACATTCAAGTTAAATTGTTGCAAACTCATCTTAAAGAAAATCACTAAAAAGTATTCAATTTTTTTACAGTTTACGAGTAAAATAGTAAAACTCTGTCATTGAAATCCTCAATCCTAATTCTTAAAACCCAATGAATTACTAAAATTCATGAGTAATCCTCATGAAAAAACCAATAATTTTTAAAAATATTTAACTCAAAATACCAAAAGCATTTATAGAATTTTTCCAACTTTCAAGCAATTCTTATAATCATGATTTATCACCTAATATCGCAATTTATCAACAACTTCCATATTCAAAATTCCCAAAAAAAACCCTATAATTATCTTACAATCATAGACAAGTATTTTACAATCATAAACAACTATTTTACAATCATAAACAACTATTTTAAAATCCTAACAAAATAATTTACTTTTTTTTATAAAATCTGTATTATTATTAATTATTTTGTAAGATTTTTGCTAGTCCCATTATGATAAATTCTTTTTTTGCCCGCAGAGGTATGAATTTCTTTATGTCCTCCAGGGTGAATAATTACTCTTTCACCTAAAGTATTGACTATTTCCTTTGTACTATCAGGATAAGTTGTGCATCCCTCCCCTTTAGCATTAACAGTTTTAACAGTCCCATCAACATATTTAATTTTTTTCGATCCATCTGGATATCTTTTTTCAACCTGCCCATTACCAAATCGAATAATTTCTATACCATCAGGAAAAACACTATGCATAGTCCCAGCCTGAGCATAAAAATACAAAACTTTACCATCAGGGAAATTTTGTTTAACATCTTTATTAACATAAAAAAGTACTGAATATCCATTTGGGTACTCTTCTTTTTTAGTCCCATTAGGATATATAATTTCTTTATGCCCAGAATCATAGAGTTTAACTATTCTCCCATCATTAAAAGTTTTTTGATCAAGTAAAGGTATTGCTTCAGTGTATTCAGGTGATGTATATCCTTCAGGTTCTTCTAAATCTTGAGTTTTAGTTTTTTCTAATACTTTTGTGTTTATTTGTCCTGAAGGTTTATTTGGTGATTCAGACCTGATTATTGTTTCTGGTCTTGGAGATGCTGATGTGATTTGAATTGGTTTTGATAATGAATTTATATCTTTAATAGGGTTTATTAATGGTTTGTTTATTGGATTTGTTTGTTTTAATATTGGGTCATTGGCTTTGGTTTTTGGTTCTATGAGTTTAGGGGTATCTTGAGGTTTTGATGATAATTCTGAAGGCTTTAAATAAATGTCTAGTCCCATATTTGATTGCAATGAAGGCTGATTAACTTTAGTTTGAACTGGTAAAGGTATTTCAGAAACTAAAATATTTTTCTGAACTGGTAAATCATTTTGTATAGGATTATAAAATGTTTGTGGCTTTGATACATTTTTAACTTGATCTGGTATTATAGTTTTACCGCCACTTATGTTATCAAGAGTTTCAATTCTTTTTAGTAATTCTTTCTTTTTTATTAAAGCATCTTCTATAAGTTTTGTCTTTCTATCTTTTTCTATTTTAAATTTATTATGTTTAATCTGCGCATCTTCTTTCATTTTAGCCAGCATGTTTTTTAACTGTTCGATTTCATTTCTTTCTTTTTTTACAGGTATCGAACTGAGTTCCTTTTGGTTTTTATCATAAACCATTATAACTTTCTTGAGTTTTTCTTGTTCAGCTTCTGTAAATTTGTCTATTTCAGCCATGATTTCATTTTCAAATTTTTCCATTTCTTCTTTAGCTTTTGAGAAAGTTTTCAGTTTGTCTTCTATGTTTCCTTTGAGCCTTGAGTTTTTTTCTGCTTCTTTTTTAGCTTTTGCTAAGCATTGATTCAATTCTTGTATTTTAACTTTAGCTATTTCAGCAATTTTTTCTTCTGGGGATGGCTCTTTAACTTTTGTTTCAGTCTGTCCACCTTGAACTATCCCGAAGTATTTCTGACTAATTTTACTAGGCTTCTGTGCTGTCATAATAGAAACTTTAGGTTTTTCTTCAGATTTCTTTGTTATTTGTGGTAAAGGATTTTTATAATCTACCTCATGATCTAATTCGCCCCAAGCTTCATCTTCATCTTCAAATTGATCTGTATACATTGAAGGATTATAAGCATTACCTTCATTATCAGAATGATACTCAGGGTTTTCATCCATATAATCATCGCTATAAAAATTAGCTGAATACGGCCTTGCCATTGTTTAAAGTTTTATTTAATACCTAGTAATTATAAACATGCAAAATAGGGTTAAAATTATGAGAAAGAAATCAGATAAAGATGAAACTTTAAGAAGAAGTCTTTCAGCTAGAATATCCCCAATTACTTTCATACAAAGGACTATTCCTGGATCGATGGACTTTGAAGCATTACTAAAACTCAAAACTAATGATCCAAAAACAGTCAATTCAGTAAAAAAAAATCATTCCACAATTAAAAATTCTTCTTCAGGTATACATTTTTCTATGAAACTTGGCAAAACCAATAACAATACAAATTTAGATAAGAAGAATCTTAATATTCGCAAACAAAAAGAACAAAAACTTGAAAAAGATGCTAAAGATGACAGTACAAATGAAAACTTTGCGTATATTAATGAACTTAAGAACAAACTTTTTGAAGTTCTTGAAGAAAATAAAAAGATTAAAAAAATATTGCAAAGCAGGAAAAGTAATAAGAAAAAAAAACTGTGGAATGTTGTGGAAGGATTCAAGAATAAACTGCAGACTAAGCTCTTAGAGCATAGTATTTCAAATAATATAATATAATTTACCTTTATAAAGTAATGAATTTAAGGATTTGAAGGTCGCCAGCTAAAGGAAAATAGTATATGGGAAGAATTTAATTGAAGAATAATAAAGGGTTTAAGAAGATTTTTTAAGATGAAAAAAGTGAATGATGAATTGAGGTAGAGATGCTTAAAGGATATAAATTTATATGCGGATGATTAATCAATCTAGTTTTAATTAGCCAAACTATATTACAAAACAATCATATTAAAAAAAATCTTTCTAAATCTTTACTTATCCCACTAAAATATATATCAATTATCACTTATAAAACTTAAGATATAGTTTAGTGCCTTGGCTTATCATTATGGTCAACCAACTTAGCTGTAAGGTTTTCCGGTAATAAGTGGGCGATTTCTTTGCCAATCTGTCTCAGCCTCATAGCAGTATACGTAAAAACATTCTCAGAGTCTATTTTCTTCATTAAAATCTCTGTATAAATAATCTGAAAAGCAGTTGAAATCCCACTATCCTCCAAATACTTCTCAAACAGTTGCAACTGTTTATTCACCTGATTTTCAATTTCAGTTTCTTTCTTCCTTTCCTCTCTACTTTCATCTTCTCTCTTATTTTCTTCTCCTTCTTCTAAGTTTTTAACATACTGTTGAAGGATCATTTTGAAAAGAATCACATATTCATCAAGAGACACTTTCCCATCTTTATTATGATCAATTCTCTTAAGTAATTCTTTTACTTGTCCTTGAGTAGGTTTATCACAGTTCAAAGCAGCACAAGCTTTGACCATAATTTTATAAAGTTCTTTTTCATCAATGAATCCTGACTTATCGCTATCAGATTCAGAAAAAACTGTTGAGGCAATTTGCGTCAATTGCTTTTCATCTTTAAGCAGTTTCCTAATTGCATCAGCCATTTTATATTAGATTAAGATAATTACTATATATTTTTATATATGAATAATAATATTAGGATAAACTGAGATAAGGGTTTAAAGTTTTGATAGATGTTTTGTATCATTTTCTATAACCATAGATGGACTGAGTTTATTACCATTTTTCTTAAATCGATATACATAAACTGCTGTATTTTTGCTTTTGTTAGCATAGACTGGGGTTTGACCTTTGATTTCTCTTATAACATTGATAAATTCCATAATCCATCCTCCATGGCTGACTATAAGAATCCTAAAATTTCCATTAGGCTGTATAAACCTAGAAGCCAATTCCATTAAGAAATTCCTCGCCCGGCTTTGAACATCAGTCCAACTTTCCCCACGATCAGGTCGATACTCACGTGGATTTATCCCATTTTTTTTAGCAAGGGCATCAGTTGTCCCAAGAGGTTGTCCTTCAAGCGTCCCAGCACTTTTTTCTCTAAGTCTTTCATCAAAAACTGGACTAGCATAATTGTGAAAAGGAATAATTTGACCTAAAGTTTGCTGACATCTGTTTAAATCACTGCAAAAAATAGCATCGAAATGTACTGATTTTAACCTTTCACCTAGTAATTGTGCTTGATGGACTCCAAGTTCTGTTAGTTCTCCACCTTGTTGCCCTTGAAGAATTCTTTCTACATTCCCAACAGTCTGCCCGCTATGTAAAAATTACTGTCTTGTGATGTAGAGTTCCATTTTTTGTATTATAGTATGAATAAGAAATTTATGGTTTGTTTATACTTTTATGTTATTTATAGATATGTTACCACTGCTTGGCTAAAACTCGAAGCTTGTTTTCACGAGAAGTTCCCCGACCATGGATTAGGTTTTGAGGCTTGTAATTGTCTATTTGATTGCTGATATCTTCTAGGTTTGGAAGGTTTTTTTCAGTTTTATTTATAGAGTTATCTTGAGTCTCCATAATCACAGTATCTTTACCATCTAGCAAAAAAGTCACTCCTCCAATTTTATCAATAACTTGAACTTTTTTGCCTTCGTATACATAAAGTCCTCTACAGATCTTAACGCTTTTCTGTTTAAATCTCTGATATTTCGCCTCAAGTTTTTCATCAATCTCATCATTTTGCACATTATTACTATATAATTCAAGCCCTTCATAATTTTTCATACATGTGATTTTTTTTTCAGCTACACATAAAGAGTTTTCAAGATCTTGATTATATATCAGTAATTCCTGATTATGAAACTCTTGTGTATTAACTTTTTCCATAAGCATTTCTATATTCATTTTATATTCCTCAAGAGCTTTACTGTTTTCTTTTATAGATTTTTTATAAGCCTTACAATGCTCACATGTTATGCTAAGATTTTTAAGTGTTTGAAGCTCATTTTCTAGTTTCTCTTTTGCCCTTTCTATATCTTTTATCGACCCTTTAAGAGTTTCGCATTGTTTTTTCCACATTTGAGTCTCATCAGCAGATTTCTCTCCTTCTAAAGCTTTGATTTTCCTCTTGAGCATTTCGATTTCAATACATTGTTTTTTTATATTTTTTTTCTTCAAATAATTTTTTTTCTGCATTTTACTAACATCGTTTTTAAGCTTTTCTATAACTTCTTCATAAAAATCTTCAGTTTCCTTAACACTTTGTTTAAGTTTTTCAATAATCAAGTTTTTTTCTCTATTTTCCGTGCTTTCAAAGTCAAACTTTTTACAATTATTATATGGAGATCCATGTAAATAAGGAAACACTTTTTTATCATTTAGTTCTTTATCAGGTTTTTTCTCTAGTATCGGCACAGGTGCAGGAAAATGAGGAGATTCAACAACCTGATAAGCCAAATCATCTTGTATTGAAGAATTTATCACATTTTCTAAAGCTTTTTCAGCAAGTTCAAAATCGAATTTCTTATATGAAGCCTGTCCTGAACTTACAGCTAATGGAATATGTTTATCCGAGTTATCAAATTCGATTTTTTTCGGTAGGTCCAAAGTATTTTTAGATGTACTTTTATAGAACACAGACTCAGTACCTTCACTTTTAGATTTTCTTGGGAAACCTTGACAAGGACTCATAAGGCTTTTCGATAAAGTTTTGTCAATGCTATCAATATCGATTTTTTTCACACAAACCATACTATTGCTATGAGACCTAACAGAAGAAGGTTTTTCTATGTTTTCATATTCAAATTTTCTTGACCCTTGTCCAGCAAGTTGAAGTATAGCTGAAACCATAGTATTTAAAGGTCGAGCCATAGGCATATCTGGGTATTTTGATTTGCTTTCATTTAACGAAATTAGTATTCTAGGCTCAGCAACCTCATCTGGGATACTAAGAAGTTTTTCTGATCCTGGACAAAGTATTGGTAACCATTGTAAACCATCTCGTTCTAGGCAGTTTAGGTCAACATAAATCTCACCTATTTTCTTGTTTTTGTGTTTCAATTCTATTCCAAGAACTCCTGTTAAAGGCAAATAAAAAGGGCTTGGACCTTGTGAAGGCTTTAGGTTTACTATACCATATATGTTGTCACCTAGAGATATTGTACAGTCGATAGGATCTTCTTCGATACCTTCACTGCGGATTATTGAGATTTCGTTTGATTTCATATTTAAATACAGAGTCAGTTGTTTTAGAAAATGGGAATTTATGAAGAATGTCAAAATTTTTGTGAGGGAAAAATTGGTATAGAGGATAAGGGTAAGTTGAATTTTGATAAGGTATTGTGAAGGTTAAGTATTTAATGTTGTTTTTAGGCTTTAGGGAATTATTTGGTAGAATTAAAATTTTTATGGAAATTTCTTGCTGGGTTATTTGAGGAAAGTTAGAGGGAAAATAAGATTTTAATAATTTAGTGCTTTGTAAAGTGTTATGCTTATTGATTTTAAAAGATTTGGTTTTTAATTGGAAATCTTTATGGTGTAATGAATGGGTAATTAAAATTTTTTTATGAGAAGCATGGAGAGTTGGGTTATAATATTTGGAAGTTAGTAAAATATATTAAGACTTTTGAAAGCATGTTTAGAAATTAATTTATGATCATGCTTGCAAAAATTATTAAATTTCAATTTTTATAGTAATAAGTAGTTTATTATTAGTCATCTTATTTACAGTATATAAAATGTTAAAATTTATTACAATATTTTGATTTAATGAGATATGATTTTTCTCAAATACTATTACTGTAGCAATGATATAAAATTTATATTTTATCAACAAACTAAATATAATATGGAGGAACAGATTTACTATAAAGATTTTCGATATTTAATTAAAATTTTTCCTGTGAAAACTGCGATCTTCTTCTCTATATAACTTTTATTAGAGAAAACTTTTGAAAACCTTTTTCTAATGCAAATGTCTAAAGATAAAAGAAACATTAGTATTTTTTCATGTATCATTCCACCTAAAGTTTTGAAGGTAAAATGATTTATGTTATTATATAAATCACTTTATAGCTAACCACAGTAAAAGCTATGCTATCCTAAAACTTCAGCGATGGTTTATATTATTAAGGATTATTTGAAATATATAAACTTTTTATTAGAGAAAGTTCATAGTGAAAAATAATAAAGTATGCTTAGCTTGAAGAAAAAGAATATTTGATAAAATAAAAATACTATACTTAAGCACTTTGCAATATATTCGGAAATAGTTATTTAAAAAGCCATAATCGATTGAATATTGTAAATTCTAATACAAAAGTTAATGCTTATATATTTATTCTTTGTCAGTATAAAAAAAATATAAGATCATCATAAATGCTTAGCTTGTTGCCGTGAATAAAATACAATTCAATACATTTTACAAGCAAATATCCATAAGCAATTCTTTCAAATACTTAATAAACTATAAAATACATAATTCTAGCCTATATAGGGATATCTTATTAGCCCAATTTAAAACTTTTACAAACTTCCTTATTATTAGACATAATTTATCCACAAACATTAAATATTTTGATTATTTTCCCTATGGTATCTCTTTTGCTAGGAAAAATTACAGTCCAAACATAGTTTATTTCATCTAAAACATCCTATCAGTTTGCTAAGAATATTAAGTATAACAATTTAACTGAATTTCATATAAATCAAACCCAGATTCGCAACAATTTCAATAAAAGTATTTACAATTTGTTTATTCCTTAAACAAATTTTCAATATCTTTATCCGAATTTTTTAACAAATTTTATACTCGATTAACTATTAAAACAACTTCTAATGCATATTTGTGTAATCCTTAATACCATTATTCTTATTCTAGCAGTAAGATTTTTGAAAGCGTTTGGATTAGTTTAAGGGAAGCAAATTATATGCTTTTAACACTATTTATCATAAAAGTAGACTTATAAGCTTCAAAGTGATTTATCGATAATAGAGTTAAGTTTAAAACTATTTAGTTTAAGGCTATGAAAGTTTGATATTGTAATATTGAAATTATTTC
Source organism: Stentor coeruleus (assembly GCA_001970955.1). Lineage (NCBI taxonomy): Eukaryota > Ciliophora > Heterotrichea > Heterotrichida > Stentoridae > Stentor > Stentor coeruleus. The sequence continues at coordinate 5,355 of MPUH01000032.1, read as the reverse complement.
ATGTAGTTGTTTTGCTAAAAAGAAAAAAGAGATGGGAATATCCTCTTAACAATTTTTTTTCAATATCACCATTTGAGATTTTATACAAAAGTTTGAGATATTTTATACTAATCTATTAAGAAAATCAGGGAAAATTTTCACTAAGATTGGCTTGTGTTGGGAAGTTATATAAATTTTGAAATATAACCTTTTGCTTGTTATGAGATTTGGTTGGTGTATGTAATATTTATTATTAGAGGGTATTAGGAAAAAATTATCTTAACCTTTAGCTTGCCTATCTTAAAGGGTTATTGCTTATGCTGAAATTAGTCGACAATAAAATTGACTACATTGTATACATCAATTTAAAATGCCCTTTCATCTATATATTTCTTGCTACCCACAAACTTCTTACTCTAAGTAAGTTTATTTTGAAGACAAAAATACCAAATCCCAATATTATAAGCTTTAGCAATCCACCTTTGTTCAGATCAAACCTATAGTTTGAATTTTATAAACTAAAGTGCATTGAAATGATTTTTGTGAATAACGTTTGCATAATCATGTTCAATCTTATAGAAAAATTTTCTTTAAGCTGCCAGAAAGTATAACCTAGAAATAATAAATATACCCAAGTAGTCGGAAAGAAATTGGCTAGGCTAATACGTTAATTTCTAAGCATTAATGAATGGATATAAAATTAGTATGGAAAGTCCAGGAATTACAATTCTTGTTGAAGAGGTTCTATCAGGAAGGCCTGAAGACCCTCAAAAGTACTCTGAAAGTGTTCAAAATCTCCATCAGTCGCTTAAGAGTTTGCCCCAAAAGGACATACAAACCTCAGTCAAGCTGGCAGAAGATCTAGCGAGCAGGACCAAATTAGCCAAGTCGGACTTGCAAGCTTTCAAAACTTACCTCAGCTCGATCAAATCAGCGACCCAACCTCCCGATTTCCGTCATCTCATGATAGTAAATAATGGACATAGAGTGGCAACTCTATGCCATGCCCTGGCAAAACTTCATCTTAAGTCACAAAGCCAAGTTCATACAGCTTTTAATTCGCTTGCAATCCACAAAGTCCAGCAAAAATCTCAACTCGAGATTAAGAGACTCAACTGCGCTAGACTAGTCGCATCGCTCCGATCATCATTAGGAATGAGAATGCAAAAAACTATCGACCTTATAAACTTTGAGTCTTTTGAAAAACAAAAAATGACTAAAGGAGTAGTGGAAGTCATGAAAAAATCTGTTAAAAAAACTGAAAAAACTGAAATCATCACTAGAGAAGTAAACACTGAAGCTTTTGCCTCAATGGTTGAAAAAGCTTTACTATTCGATAATGGCAAAAAACTTGCGGTATTAAAATGGAAGAACAGGTTACTTAGTCAACAACTGCAAAGTGTACCTTCAGATCCTGTCCAAGCACAAAAAGAAAAATACATAAAATCTCTTCTTTCAAGTGTTTTCAAAATCAATAAGGCACGACTTGGCGAAGGCTTTTTGAGATGGAAAGATAATGATGATGTTAAAAAATCAATTAACACTAAAGCTAGAGTGCAAAAACTTATGGACGCTCTCAGTAAAGGCCTTGGAAAAGCAGTTGGGGTGTGCATTAAAGCAAAAAGGAACCCTCGTACAAAAGAAGATATTTTGAAGACAGCATTTAAAGATATAACTCGCAATTTCATGACTGTTTCTTCAAAAGCTTTAACAAAATGGAATAAAGTGGTGACGTCTCAGAAAAAGAATAATAAGATTAAAGAATACCTACTGAAAAACCTTGCTAAATACCCTAAGATGCAGTTACTGGTTTATTTCATGAGGTGGAAAGAGAATCAGAAAAATGAAAGTCCTAAGTTGTTTAAGATGATTGCAATTATTCAAAAGTTGTTCAGTGAAAGAGCTAAAAGAGTTTATAATTGCCCAAGAATTGTAAAAGATGCTGATGAAATCCGCTCCAAAGCTCTCAAGCGATTGGCAGCGATAAAATACAGCTTCCTGAGATTTACCTTGCAAAAGTGGCGCTACTTCAAGATCATTACCCAATCAGGGGATAAACGCCGCTCAGTAATTCAAGGCTTGTATTTCCTTACAAATCCACTAAAACGTCCTTTTAGAATTTGGTCTGATATTGCAAAATCCAATTCGGAAGTTGAGAAAACTCTAGGTTTTAGCGGAGTGTTTGCAATACTAAATCGTATATACAGATCCCGTTTCCATCATGTTGTCAATAAATGTATGAAGAAGAAAAAGCCTAAGGAATTGTTAGAAAAGGTCTGGAGACATTACTCTAAAAACTATGCTGAAAAATTAAGGTCTTCTTTCTTGATCTGGAACGTTCTGCTCAAGAATTTTAAACGAAATGAAAAAATTAAGTCTAGAAACTGGTGTATACTAAAAATGCTTGACAGAATCACTTCTCATCTTTGCCTTGGATTCAATACTTGGAGAGTTAATGTTGATGGAATTAAGAAAAAATTGTACTTAGACAAGTTCAGATCTGTGAAAATAGCTGAGAAAATCAATAAACTTATAAGAAACAAGGCTGAATTAGTCTTTAAACTAATATTCCCTGGAAGTAAAATTAAAGAATTACTTAAGATGCTTATGTGGAGCTTTATTTCAAAGCAAAGACACTCGCTTTATATATGGAAATCAAGTATTGCCTTTATAAAACAAGAGAAGAAACTTAATGAAGTTAAGATGAACTTATTAAAAGAAGGACTTAGAAAACTTGCTAGAGAAAATCTTATTTCAGCCAGAGATGCTATTTTCAAGCGTGATGAAAAAGTTGGTTCCTCAATCAAAAACATGCTTGTAATCCTAAGACACTCATCTAAAGCTAAAGAAGCATTCCTTACTTGGAGACTCAGAGCTATGGGTGTAAAGCATCAGGGTCAACTAAATTCAGTCAGATCAGGAAATGTTGAAAATCTTTTCAAAAATATAGTCAGAAGGACTTTACAAGATGTTAGACTTAGAGCACAAGGCGGCAGTCAAAAAACAATGAAAGCATTTAAGACTTTTGCATCTGTCATAACGAAGCAAAAGAAATTAAAAATAGTTGAATGGTCTAAGTATACAATTATTGCGAGAGGAAAAGGATTACTTGGCAATGCTAAAAGTTCTAGACTTGATTTACTTACGACAAAGATCATGGTAAGAACATTAAAAAATTCAATGCATAGTATTATGGGAGCTGGAAATAAAGTTAAAGGTTCATTAAACAGTTTGTTATATAATATCAAAAAAAGACCTCTAAGAGCTTTGAAAAAATGGGTTAAATTTGCTGATGATTGTGACAATAAGAAAGTATTTGACAGTGTTAGATCAACAAAGATGGGACAAAATTTGCATAAGCTTCATCTGAGAACAACAAAAGATGCTTTATCGAGAATAATTGGTAATGACAAATCTGTTGCAGGACGTTTGAAACTTTTGTTTATGAGTCTGAATAATAATTATAGAAGAGCATTTGATGCATGGAAGAAATATATAGAATCGGTTAATAAGAAAGAAATCATGACAAATTTGACTAGTAATAAATTATTGGGCTCTTTAAGAAGATTACCTTTAAGAACATTATTTGGAAGCTTTAAGAGAATCACTGATGAACAAAAGCCTCAAAAAGATAGTAAAGCATTAAAATTCTGTTTATTAATTGCCCCTATGCCAAGAAGAAGCTTAAGGACTGCTTTTAATAGATCAATTGGAAATATGGATAAGGCTCAAAGAATGATTAGTAACATTTTCTATTTATTCAGTAAAAAGACAAAAGTAAGCTTTTTGATGTGGAGGAAATTTGTTGTGGATGTTAAAGAGAAGAACATGCTTGATAATGTTAAATCGCAAAAACTATATAATTCTTTGTTTAAAGTGCCGAAAAGAACATTAAGGGATGCTCTTGCAAGAGTTATTGGAGATGGTAATAAAGCTGTTGGGATAATTAAGAGAAGCTTTATGAATATGCTTAGAAAGCCTAAATCTGCTGTGCTTAAATGGATTAAATATTCACAAGAAGTTGATAAGAAAAATTTCCATGATTCTATCACAACTTTGAAACTTAAGTCTGCAATGGAGAACATTGTAAAAAGGACTATAAGAGATGCAGAACAAAGGATTATTGGTGGTGGAGATAAAGTTAAAGGTCAAATGATGAATTTGATTAATAATCTTAAAAAAAAACCAAGAAATGCTCTTAAGCAATGGAAAGATTTTGTTGATGGGGTTAAGACTAAAGGACTTTTGGATAATGTTAGAAGTCAACAACTTAAGAATGCTTTGACGAAAGTTCCAGTTAGGGCTACTAGAGATGCTGTACAAAGGATTATTGGTGATGGAAGTAAAGTTAAAGGAGCTATGAGCAGTTTGCTTAATAAAATGAAGAAAAAGCCTAAAGAAGCTTTGAAAATGTGGAGAGATTATGTTAATGATACTAAGACTAAAGGACTTCTTGATGGTGCCCGGTCTTTAAAACTTAAAAACTGTATGAGTGGTATTCCTAGAAGAACACTTAAAGATGGTTTCTTAAGAATTATTGGTGATGGAAACAAAGCTAAAGCTGCCCTTAGATCTTTACAGTCTAAAATAGAAAAAAGAGAAAGAGATGCTCTTAATAAATGGAAACAGTTTATTGATGATATAAAGAAAAAGAATATTATGGATAATCTCAGATCTCAGAAACTTAAAAATGCTCTTATTAAAATCCCAACAAGAACAATTAAAGATTGTGCTCAAAGAATACTTGGAGATGGAAATAAAGTTAAAGGAGCTTTAAGGACTATGCTTAATGCTATTAAAAACAAACCAAGAATAGCTTATAATTTATGGAAAGTTTTTAAAGAACAATGCGCTAAAAAAGATATCATGGATAATGCGAGATCACATAAGCTTAATAATATACTTAAGAAAATCCCAACAAGAGTTCTTAGAGATTCTGTTCAAAGAATGGTAGGAGAAGGGACAAAGGTTAAGGGTGCAATTAAATCAATAGTTGCCTCAATCAAGCGTCAGTCTGATCTTGCATATAACAAATGGAAAGGCTTTGTTGAAGATGTTAAGAAAAAGAATGTTATGGATAACCTTAGATCTCAAAAACTTAAAAACTCTATGGAAAGAATCCCTAGAAGAGTCGTCAAAGATGTAGCAGAAAGAATTCTTGGAGAAGGTGACAAGCTTAAAGGAGCGATGAAGAGTTTAATTGAAAGATTCAAAAACAAAGCTAAACTTGCTATTAAATTATGGAGCAATTACGTTAAAGATGTTAAAGCTAAGAAATTACTAGACGGAGTTAAAAGTCAAAAATTATATAACTCTCTTTCTAAGATTCCATTAAGAACAATGAGAGATAAGTTTGAAAGAATTGTCGGAGAAGGA
>MPUH01000319.1:0-66952 GCA_001970955.1 Stentor coeruleus | reverse complement strand
CCTATATACCCAATACTTTCTTATATCCACTTCTTATATACTCATAAATACTCCAATATTGATCACTTCATATAAAATCACTCCATGTGTCTTGATAATCAGCGGTAAGCAAACTATATTTTTCTGAAAGCTCTTCAAGCTTAGATCTATCTTCTTCAAGACTTAAAGAAGCATTTAAAAATTCAGCTCCTTGGTAAATAACATCTTCTAACAATATGTATTGATTCATAAACTATATGCTAAATACCATTTCCAATTGAGACAAGACCAAATGCTCAGCACGGAGTTCTTCGACTACAGACTCAAAAATTGTAAGTCGGTCTTCCAAGTCGTCCAAATCTTGAATTTTCGGCCCTCCTTCCATTTCACTCATCTTTAATATTCCCTTATTTACTCTCCTAAACTATATAAAAATTTCTTATACTTGTTAACATGAACGATATTTTATATGATAATAAAAAAGACTCATGAGGATCTTACTAGTATAAGGTTTTTGTATTAAAAACTTATATTTTGTTATAAAAAGTTCTAAATCATAATGATTACAATAAGATTTGAAAATTTTATATATAAAGTATTATTAATATAATGAAATCCTCATACAATAATTACTGTCATGTCTGTGGTATCACTTTTTCTCTTACCAGCTCAAAAAAATTATGTTACAGTTATCATCTCTCAGTATGCAAAAATCATGCATCTAACTCTAAACCATATATATGCGACTTTTGCTATAAAGAAAATTTATTAATCAATTACCAGTTTTCAAATAAAAACCTTAGAGATCAATTAAAATTTGAACTTCTTGATATCACTTTTCAGAACCAAAATACAAAAATCACTTTACAAGAAAGCGAAATCAAACTTAAACATTATCAAGGGATATTAAAAAACTCAAGAAAAAATCAAAAGTTTTAAAACAATGTATAAAGAAAAAATAAACAAAGAAATTGACCGGAACAATATTTTTCAAGAAAATTATAATAATTTGAAGAAATCCAATGATGAAATTGCCTTTGGGGAAAATGCATTGAAAAAAAAATCGAAAGTTTAAATGGCCAGCTTGATGAGGTTAAAGGAAAAATTTCTAAGAGTAAAGAGAAAAAGATTGGATGAAATAATTGGAGGATTGAGGGAAAAGATTAGATTTTATGTACCTTTGAAAAATATTAAGATGAATATTTGTAAGATTTGTTTACGTAAGGTAGAGTATGTTTATAGAAATATGTAGAGGGGAATGTTGTGAAAGATACTGTTATTGTTAATAAGCCATGTTGTTGTATGGTTATTTGAATGAATCTTATTACTAATCACTATTTGGTAATTTTGGTTAATTTTTTAGTTGACTTTTCAGATAGGTTTAAAGCATTTTATCTTTTTAATTAGAATTATAGTAAAAATACCTTTTATATTTAACAATTCTCTCCATAGTTTTCTATAAATTATCATCTTATTTATACCATCCTCTCGCTTCGAAACTAAATTCTTTAATTGTTCCATTNTCGCTTCGAAACTAAATTCTTTAATTGTTCCATTTTTCATAACAATTTCAGCTCTCTTAAGTTAAAAAATGCATCTCTTTCAGGTCTATTAAAATGCATCAACATACAGATTTCCATCTACCTAAAAATATATGAAAATTACAATAAAAACTAAAAAATTCATATTATCGCATTTTTTCAAGGATTACAAGAATAATGATAATTTTTTTCTAAACAGAGATGGACAATTGTTGTATCATAAAACCTATACCTGTGAAGTGCGATTACTGGTAACCTTTATATAGTATGAAAGATTTCTCATCTTCAACAATTCTTTTTCACCAAAAAAAGCATCATTCAGATATGCCTTTCCAATATACTCCTGATCATATAACATGTAATAGATGCTATCAATCAATTGCAATCTCAGCAATTAATCTACATTACACATCTTGTGAAAACAGGCTACTTAAATACCAAAAATCATCTCCACACATAATAGATGAATATAGAGCTTTATGTAATCATTGCAATCGAAAATTCGCCCTAGACCGTATAGAAAAGCATCAACAAGCCTGTGAAAACCTTCTAAAAAAACGCCCTTTATTCGACATGTTAAAAAAACGAATGCCTTTTCTTGCTGAAACTTACAAAAAGATGAGTACCAAAAGATCAACTTTAAACCTAAACTACCCCAATTCTAAATGGCAACAACAACATTTAGAGCTACTACGAAACTTAAAAGGTATAGAAGAAAAAGACCCTTATGAAGATCTTGTAAAATGTAAATATTGTGAAGGTAAATTCGCCCCAAGTAACATAGATAAACACATAAGGATATGCAAAAAACTCTTTAAAAGGGTTAAAAAATCTAAACTTAGCCGTCGTGAAAATACTGAAATTTATATGAGGAAAGTCAAATGTCTAACAGTTAAAACTCCATCTGAAAACACTTTATGGAGGCCAGTTTCAGTAAATCAACGTAATAATGATTATAAAAGGCATGATAAACTAGACTCAATATCTTTTCAAGATTTAGATGATAATGAAAATATCCTAGAAACTTCAGAATCCCCTCCCAAAATCAGAGTTTTAAGATCTGAATTTCTTGAACCTATTGTTAGCAGATCTGAATCTAAAGCTCTTAATATTATAACCTGTCCTACTTGTAATAAAAAGTTTTTTTCAACTATTGCTGATAAACACATTATAACTTGTCTTAAAAAATACCTTAAACCTTGTGATGATAAAGGAAAAAAGCATGTTAAAAATCAACATTCGTATGGAGAAAATCAACTTAAAACCCCTGAAATTACGAAAAAAGCTAAGAATAATAAGAAAATCAAAAATAAAACAAAGGAAAAAAGAAGGTCTTCTTCAACACAACCTAATAAAGAAAGTACTGGATGTTGTAATAATTGTGGAGCATTTTCACCTGCTAAAGCTAAGTTCTGTATGATGTGTGGGATTGTTTTATCTAATTAAATAATGATATTTTGTTTTTTAAGTAATTTTGTCTTGAATAAGAAGGGTTTTTAGATGTTTTATATGGAGATTTACTAATTGGATTATGTGTATTTTTATGTTGTGTTTATAATGATTTTTAGTATAAGTTGTGATTTTTTATTGAGTATTTTTAATAATGAAATTTTAGTCATTAAACTGAATTTCTAATTGTGTCAAAGGTTTTAATTAGTTTTGGTATTTGTTTCTATACTGATTAAGGGTTATTTTTAGTAGAATAGTTAGCAATAGCTGGTTTTGCTGGTTTATACCTTTCTCAAATGTGTTGATAATGGATTTGTATGTTTAAATCTATGATATATTCATTATTTAAAAGTTTTCAAACGGTAAAATAGTGCTGATGCCAAGCTGAGTTAAATATGTAAAAGAAAATATATATTATTGAAGAAATTATCTTTTAAATACCCTTTAGATGCATTACTGTGCAAAAATATGTAATATCTTCTATACCTACTATATAAAAATAGAATTATGTCTAGAAATACTATTTATAATAAACAATTTCCTATTTTATATATTAAATACTATACTAAAAAATGCAGGCATATGATATTTTAAAGCCAATTCATAATAATTATATTAGAAAATAACTATATCATCATAAATATATTAAGATAATCACAAGATTATTTGCAGTTTCGAAAAATGAAACATTATTTTCCAGATTTAGTGTGAAGAATGAAAAGATATAGTTACTGCGAAAACCATGATAATAATAATAATAGTTTTGATTCAGGGTTTATAATAAGAATATTATGCAACAAGAAAATATAGTTGGATTTGCTATTAAAAACTTCATATTATCTTTCATATATAATGCTTCACAATATATCAGTTAATATTATTTCCATTTGATTATCTAGCATAATAATATAAAAAATCCAAATTTTCAAAACAAATTGAATCAGCTGCTCCATGCTTAGGGGAAAAAATCTATATTTCTTGATATCATTTAATAAATTTATAAAATATTCTTAAACAAATCATTAGTTTTTATTATATTAGCACTTTAGCTATAAAATTAATTTCCAAAACTGATCCCAGCCATATCTGTATGCATGCTAAACGATTCTTTATCTACAGTTATTCTTGGGACAATCTTATGATTTTTTAAAGCTCTTTTTCTACAAGCATACTCATATGTTGTTACTCCTTTTAAAAGCATTACCGAATGAAAAGTGGTGATATACCCAAAATAAATCACACCAAACAGTGAAAACATACCTAAAAATATAATAAACGAGGCAAAGCCTTGTTCATCTACAGCATTACTATTTTGTTCATCAGAAAACGTGATAAAAGTTGCAGTTACCGATGAGCTGGTAATCAAAGCTGACATTAGCGTACAACTGATTATAAGTACAAAAAATGATTTATAGTTCTTTGAGCCAATACAGTTGTTAACCCATTGACAATGATGATCATACTTATAAATACATTTGTTGCAAGTTACACAATGTCTTGAGAAGAGATTTATAGTACTATTACATATTGTGCAACGAAGATAAATACTTTCATCTTGGCTTAAGTCCTTTCCTCTATATAATAAAGGATCTCCAGGATCAATTACGCTCGTAACTATATGGCTACTTATAGACATAAAGTATAAAAAATTGAAGATTATTATGCGCATAGTTTGATAGTCTGTTTGAGTTTTTGTAACAATGACCATATTGTAACTTAGACCATATACGAGAAATCCAAAGTAAGATAGAGCTTGCTTGAGACTCCATGGACAAGAAATACCATTTTTTCGCACATACATAATTTATTTATATGAACTTCTTATAAAACTTAGATATTATTAAACTGTCGGTTTAGAAATGTTGATTTTATGAACTTTGGCTTTTAGCAGTCTTTTTAAAGATTTTGAACTTGATTTTTTGGATTTTAAAACTGTGTGGAATATACTTGGTAGGATAAAACAAAAGTTTGCTAAGAGTTTTAAGATAGAGAAATTGGCTTGAAAAGATTTTGCATAGGGTATAATATGATGCTAGTTGTGTGTATTTAAGAGTTTATTTTATGTTTTGAAGCTTAGTAAATTTTTAGGTATTTTTAGGTTAATATTAGAATATAGGCTTTTGAAATGTTTTTGATAAAGTGGAGGGTTTAAGTTTGATACTGATATTCAACCCATCTTATAACTCTAAACAAATGCCTCATCTTTTAATAACTATTATCTCACTACAACTCATACATCAAAAAAAATTATCATATCCAAAATTACTTAATATAAACTAAAAATTTTCACAAAATCCTAACTCATTCTTAACTTTTCTAAAATTCCTAAATAAAATTAACTACATAAACTAAATAAACCTTATCCACTAGTATCTTTAACTTCTTCAGCATCTTTAACTTCAATAATTTCTTTAGATTCATTGCCATCTTTAGCATCTTTAGCATCTTTAGCATCTTTAGCATCTTTAGCATCTTTAGCATCTTTAGTATCTTTAGCATCTTTAGCATCTTTAGCTTCTTCAGCCTCTACCTCTTCTTCAGCTTCAATCTCTTGTTCATCCACACTCTCCGACTCCGACACTTCCTTCCCATCAAGTCCAGGCAAGCGTTTATTCTTTTTTTTCTTCGACTCCTCCCTTTTCTTACCAATCAAAATAACATCAGGTATATCATTAAGTAACCCTTCATCCCATTCATGTTCAACCATCGACACTAAATCATACCCTAAAACTAAATCTCCACAATTAACATGTTTTCCAAAATGACACCATACCTTATAAGTAATTTCTCCAAATCTCTCACTATTACTTTTAGCAACTTCAATATCCCATTTTCCATTACCTTTATCTTCAATATCAAGAACAATAAATTCAACTAATCTATCCTTACTAGCAAAAACACTAAAAGGATTTTTCCAAAATATCGAGCTTTTAAGATCATTACATTGGAAAGATATAACATCCATTAATCTTACCTGATTTGTAACTTTTGTACATAATAAAACTCGTCCTAATCCATAGATTTTAACAGATAACGGGAGAATAATAAGATCATCTCGGCATACTGGGACAAATTCAGCAACAAACGTGTGTTTGTATTCATAAATATTTGACTTGAAATCTGATGAAATCAACTGCTTAGAAGATTTAACTTGGGCTGGAGCATGAGCATGAATAAAATCTACAAATCTTTTCGCATAGCTTTTATCATTAAAATGTACATCAAATCCATTATCCTTTTGTTTTACTGCTAAGAAATCTTTATTTGCATTGTTTTTTATTATACACTGTTCAAAGTTATATAAAGTGCGCATATGACTAGCTTTTTGTCTTATCTGAACTTTAGCTACCCATGTATGTGGAGTAAAGCTTTTTTGACAATCTTCACATTGAGTATCTTGAATTACATATGTTATAATACATTCTTGTTCCATTAGTATTCCTTCAATTTCTTGTCTAACTTTAATTTTAACTTTAAGTCTTTTACTATGTGGTTCTGTCCATATAAAACTTGAATCGATAATTTTTAATTTGCTTATGTTTTTGATTTTACGTAAACAGATATTTAGAAGCTGTGGGCTTTCGAGTTTTGCTGGCAACCATGGTGGACGGTTGTATTTCTCGCAGTATCTGCAGATTTGAAGTGGGATTTCTTTTGGGATATCCTCTACTATGTTGACTCGGGCTTGCAAACAGACTATACACATTTTTGCTTGATTGTATATTGTTAGTCCTCCACAAAAACAGCATTTGATTTTCACTTGGTCCATTATCTTTATATACTCATAACAAACTTAAGGGTTTAAATTTTTACTCTTTTTTTATAATCATATTTTCTAATCAATCATAAACTCATATCTTAATTATATTTTCCCTATTATTTTTTTAAAGTTTAAAGCTATCAACTTTCTGCATTTCACACACTTTTTTTCTCATCCCAAATATCTCAGCAAGCCAACTTTTATAATACAAATACTATCAACCAAATTACCTCAACACCAAAATTGTATTAAAATCCCTAAACTCATCTATCATTTCATGAAAGTCTAATAAAAATACCCAATTAAATTATATATTTTTTTACTATTCCAATCACCCTATCCCTTAATTTTACCTTAAAACCTACATCATTATTATAATCGATAAAGGTCTTCTTCCCAATCCGGATATTCTGACTGAAAGCCATGCTCTCCTTCTTTAGCAGTTTCTCCAATCTTAACTTCTTTCTTTATCTCATCAACCTTCAACTTACTAATGCCAATCTCAAATGCTTTTTTTAACTCTTGCAAATCAGCTTCTTTTTTCTTTTCTTCCCGGGCTTTTTGATCCTTATGTACTTGCAGTAAATCTTTTTTCTGAGTTTTCGCTGATGAAGAATGGCTTCTTGGAAGGTTTGTATTTACAGCTAAAATCTTAGTCAAAGCATCTAATGCTTGGGTTAAATTCTCAATAATTTTCTCTTGTGCTGCCAGTTGTTCTTCTAAAGGGTTGATTTTTTTCAATAACACTTCAATTATCTCATCTTTGTATTTGATTGCCTCACTGTCCATTTATATTATTAAAAACTGTTTAAAAGACTTGAAATAATAGAGAAACTAGGTTTAAAGATTGTATTTTTTATATATAAAAATGAGTTATGTTGAGATTTGTGATAAATTTGAAGAGGTTGTGAATTATTTGACGCAGACTCATGAGGAAACAGCGAATTTGTCAAAGTTTTTTGGAGCTTATAAGAAAATTACTGAGAATTATGCTGGGCAACTTTGGAAATTGGCGGATTCGTTGATGGTTAGTATGAATCCGGAGGTTAATTTGAACACTTTGTCGATGGCATTGCTGTCTTTTAAAGAGCATGTGCAGAAGGTAGCTGAGAGCCATATACAAATTGTTAAAAGCTTGCAACTTGATGTTATTGAACCTTTGGATTTGTTCACAGAACATTTTGTCCTGATGTTTGCTGAGTTGAAAAATAAAGGTCTCGCACATTATAGAGAGCTAAAGTTTTCACGAGAGAAAATGAATAAAAGTCGAAATGAGTATTACCGAACTTCAAATGAACTAGAGAAATTTTCAAGGTTAGGAATGACTGAAGACAGCAAAGAAAAGCAAGACCAAAATCAGAAGATTATAACACACTTAGGAATGTTACAGGAAAATCAGCTTGACAATTACATAAAAGGGATAGTCGAAGTGAATTCTTGTTGGGACACTTATGATAAATTCATGCCACAGATAATGGAAGATCTCCAGCAAAACGAAGAAAGCAGGATACACTTTATGAGAAACTCATTTGAAAAATATATAAGATACTATCAAAAATTCCAAGTCCACAACGGAACCAGCCTTGAAAAACTTGGAGAAATTATCATGAACATCAACAGTTCAATTGATGTCAGAGTTTTTGTCGACCTCTACAAATCTAAAAATCTAGTCATGCGTGAACAATTCATTAATTATGATGACTGGAAATCAAGTATAAATGAAGAAACAGAAGTTGTAGAAAATGATCAATCAATAATATCAAATGCTTTAAATATCATAATAAGTCATCAAAATGAAAAAAGCTCAGGTATTGAGTCTGATAATTTTGAAAAACTCTCTGAAGTTATCAATACAAGCGAAGGAAGAAAAATTTTCATTGAAATACTACTAAGCAAAATATCCCAACCATATCTAAATTATCATGCAATAACTCAGATTGCTGCATTGATCAAAGAAATATTAAGTTTGATGGCCAAAGAAAACGAATACGACTCGTCTCTTTTTTGCAATGTGATTTCAATATCAGTCAACTGTTATACTTTAGAAAAAGGTCGTAAAAAGACTTTATCGAATTTTATTTCCCCACATTATGTCTGGACTGACCGTAAACGCTGGCTTCAAGCTATTGACTATGCAGTAAATGCTAAAGCTGCAACTAAAGAACCAGCTCAGAAGCAGAAAAAAGTTAGTAAGCTTTTTCAGTTCTTTTCAGGTAAAACCAATCCTGCAGCCCAAGAAATAGAAAAAGTTTCTGCATATGCAATACTAAGCCAATTTATATTCCATATGGCTAAACTTAAACTTCCTGAGGTAATTTCATCATCAATAATATTAGATGCTGCTCAACAATATAACATAGAAAAAGAACGTAAAATACTATTAATCTCTGAACTTCAAGCCAGAAGCTCTTTGCCTATAGCCTATCAAAATAAACTCCCTCCACGTGACCGGACACTATCTTTTTATATAAGAAAATCAGCGAAATTCTTTACAATAAAAGAACTTCTAGAATTCAGTAAAGTCAATAACCACTGGAACTTAATAATTAGTAGGGAAAAATACAAAAGGATGCTTTTACATACAAATGCTGTAAAAAAGAACCCAGATCTTAGAAAAACCGCTTGGCTAAATTTATTAGGTGTAAAAAGTATCGACTTAGACTATGAAAACCTAGTAGCTATCTTAGAATTATCATCAAATCTTCTTGGTGAACTAAATGAAATCATAGACATGGACGTGGTTAGATCCTTCCAAAAAAATGAAGCAATAACTGATCAGAACCTTAAAAATATCCTCAAAGTATATGCTTATACTAATAAAGAATTAGGTTATTGTCAAGGTATGAACTATATCGCAGGTACTTTTTTCCTAGTATTTCAAAATGAGAATACATCTTGTCAAGCTTTATCAGCTATGATCACAAAATTCTCAATGACTTCTCTTTTTACTCATAAACTAAAAAAACTCAAGAAACTTTTTTATATCCTTGATCGACTTACAAGTTTTATATACCCAGAAATCAATGATATATTCAAAGATGCATGGGTATTTTCTGATAACTACAGCTCAGCTTGGTTCATGACTGTTTTTTCAAGTATTTTTCATCTCCGTTTTGATGTCCTTGTAAAAATCTGGGACGTGTATTTTGTCTATGGCTGGAAAGGGCTTTTCAAAATCTGTTTGGGTATTCTCAAGTCCTTTGAAGACAAACTTGTAGATAAAAGCTTTGAAGATATCATGTTTATATTAAGCGGTCTGGCTAGTTCTGAGATTTTCGATGATAACTTCTTTAAAAAAGCTATGTCGATTCCAGTTAGTAACAGAGTGATCATATCTATAAAAAAAGAATACAAACTCATAACCAAATAATTAGCTAGAAATGCATTTAGCATGGAAAAAAATATTCTTTTTGATATATAGAGATTATACAAAATATAACAACGGCGCTTTTTTTTAGGCTTAGCAACTGGTTTTAAGTCGATTTTTGGTTTTTCTATAACCTGAACATCCTTATGTTCTTTCCATCTATTAAAAAGGATTGTGCAGAAACTTGTAAAGGCTTCATGAACATTTATACCACTTCTTGCTGATGTTTCATGAAAACCTGCTAAGTTGTTTTTTTTAGCAAATTCAAGACCTTCTTCTGAGGATACTTCTCTGTTTTCACCACCTGTGGTTATTAGGTCGATTTGGTTTGCAACTAGGTAGATAACAACGTCGCTTGCAGAGTTTTGCCGTATTTCATCTAGCCAGTATTTACAATTTTCGAAAGTGTGCTTGGCTGTAGCATCGTAAACTAGAAGGACACCATCAGCTCGTCTATAAAAACTCCTAGTGATACTCCGAAAACTCTCTTGTCCGGCTGTGTCCCAAATCTGCAGTTTTATGGATGTGCTACCAATCTCAATTGCCTTGCTACCGAACTCAACCCCAATCGTAACATTGTGTTGTTCATTAAAAGAATTCTCACTAAACCTAAGCAATAAACACGATTTACCAACACCTGTATCTCCAACAATAATAACTCTAAACAGAATATCCTGGTCCATTATTAATTCTTCTGGACACAAATAATTATATCAACCCTTTCTACCAATTCAAAACTTTAAACCCTAAACCCAAACATCAAATTTTCATTGAAACTCCTTATTTCTATCTACTTATTTCTGAATACTTTGCACAAGCCACTCCATTCCTTCTTGTAATCCTTCTCCAGTCTTAGCAGAACTTGCCATAATACACCAAGGTCTATCTCTAATAAGATGTAAGTTCATAGTATCTGAAATCTCATCAGCAGGAAGGGCTTGTAACAAATCTTGTTTATTAGCAAAAATCAAAGTTGGAACCCCAGCAAGTTTATCATCTTCAAGTAAAGTTTGGAGTTCTTGATTTGACTCAACTAGTCTGTTTCTATCAGCACTATCAATAACAAAGACTAATCCATTTGTATGTTCAAAGTAGTTACGCCAATAAGGTCTTATTGTACTTTGACCACCAATATCCCAGACATTAAGTTTGAATCCTTCTTTTACAAGGGATTTTATGTTGAAACCTTGAGTTGGCATGATTTGAGTGATGTCTTCTTCGGATAAGGCTTTGAGAATTGTCGTTTTACCTGCATTATCTAGGCCGAGGACTAGGATTCGCGCTTCACGTTCATCTCGTTTAAGGCTGCTGAGTAGAGAGAGCAGACCCTATTTAGTGAATACCATTGAAAATTATGGGATTATTTTAAGTAAAGATCGATGTATGGAGAATTTATGATTTCTTTAGAGTGGTTTTGATAAGATAAGGAAAGATTAGGAAATGCTTGTAATGGTTTTGGGAAGCTTGGAGGATAGGAAAAGATTGTGAGGATGGATGGCGGGTTTATTAGGGGTTTTTTAGTATGGGTTTATTTAGATAAAAATATGATTTTAGTAGAAATATGCGGAGGGTTTGTGATAGAAAAATTTGGATTTTATAGATGGGCGATGTTAATAGGTTGTATAGGAAAAGTGTTATTGGGAATATGATTTTTTTTTTTGGTTGTGCTTTGATATTAAGCTGATTTGTATGTTATGATTTTGGATGATGATAGGTATGAGGTTTGTATTATTTGTTTGTTTTTATAAATAATTAGGTTATAATGCATGAATATAAAAATTAATACTAATTATCAATATATTAGGCTATTTAATATATGAATATCCCAATATAAACTTGATTTTTCATGTTTTTACCCACAGATATTAATTACAAAAAAAATATGATAAAACTTATTTACACTACAACATCAAAATCCTCTTCATAAATATAACTTCCTTAAAATATACCTTAATTTATAATATAATATCATGACAATTTTATCCCAACTTCCACACACCAAAACCTCAAACCTATCATAAAAAATTCAATCTCTTAATATATACTCCCCATAATCCCAAAACATAAATCTCTTACCACAAAAATTACAGTTTCATAATCAGTCTTTCTCCACTATCACCCATCTAATTCTCAACACCCTAACACCTTTTTTTTCTTTCAAACTAATCTAAAGCATTTATCTTCCAACAATCCATTAAAATAATCCTCAGTACATAAAAATATAAAAAAATCAATTCTTACCTAATAAAACTAAATGGACTCAAAATTCTCAGGCCAAAAAAAGCCATCCAAGCTTTCCATATCATCAAAATCTCAACCCCAGCTATCAATTAACTCCCGTAACTCTCAGCGCCCTAATACAATTGTATCCCAAGGGTCATCAGGAGATTTTTCCAAAGTCCAAGCGAAATTTTCCCCTAAATCTCACCCATACCCCGTTTCTCGATCCTCAACAACAGTCGCTAATTCTCCAACATTAGATCCAAGCCTAGTAATTCGTTCAGAATCCTTTGAGCTTATTCAATGTATGAAACAAACTTTATACGAACTTAAAATAGAAGCTAAAAACTGTGCTTCAACAAAATCAAAGCTACAAGCAAAAGATCATGTTTTCAGTAAAAATAAAGAAAGTTTTACTTTGCCAGAAACTTTAGAAAGTGAAGTAAAAGGATCTTTTATTTCGAAAAATACTGATACTACTGGTATGATTGATGGATTGAAGCAATGTCTTAACGAACTTGAAAATAAACTTATTGATTCAGAAAGCAAAACTAGAAATTATGATAAAGATAATGAGAAGATTAGAGAAATTGTGAAGGATCTTGAGAATAAAATAGAGAAACGGAAATTTTATGGAAAAGATGTTAAAGGAAGCTCATGTGCAAGCAAGTGCGAAGTATTCTAATTAAAGTAAAATTCAGTTTTTTATTCATATTGAGAGTATTTTATAAAAGAAAAAATGTTTATGATATTGTGAAATATAGTTAGTATAATAGAAAATATGTGTTTATTGAACTAAGATAGGTTATAAGCCTGATTATTGATAAAATATTTCTATCTATAAAGATGATTTAGTTTTTATACTTTTGATTTTTTCAAGGCAGTTAAGAACGTGTTTTCCATACTGATAACCCCTAATACTAGACGCTTTTTCAGATACTTTAGATATAAGAAAAGCTTGAAGCTTACCTTCAGAGACCTCAAGAGCTTTCTGTATGACAAAATTTGCGAATTTATCTGTCATCAATTCCGACACCCTAGGCGAGTCAAAAATCTCAACAGCAAACGCATTTACTTGTTCTGGAGACCCAACAACAAAGCATTTCTCTATAACATTACTTGCAAATTTGTGCTTGCTTAACTCAAACAGTTTGGTTCGAAAACTATTGATAAGCTCTTCTTTCTCTTGACGCCCTCCTTTATCTAAAATATGCTGTATAACATAGTTTCCATAATTTTTCATACTGATTTCTACAGAGTTTCTTATGATAAGATCAAAAACTAATTGTATATTGTCACGTGGACAGTATTCTATTATTCTCTGTATTACTCTGCAGCCATATTGATGTTCAGCCCAATACACAGTGTTCATTTTCAATGCTTCTACGATAAAACTTATACAGTTATAAGGCAAAATTTCTATACACTTTTGGATTACGTGGTTACCATTTTGGTCTTCAACTGCTTTTTCAACATTCCCATGGAATTCTAAAGCTATAAGTCGTTTCTGGTCCATATCAACAGAGTCAAGAACTTTTTGCAAAACCCTACATCCATATGTATGCAATGAAAGTTCAACAATTTTCCCAGTCATTTGATGGGCAATAGCCCTTTTATGTTCTTTAGTCCCATATTCAAATACTTTCTGGACAACATAATTCCCAAAAACATCAACAATTAACCCAAGTGAACTTTCTAATATTTCTTCATAAACCATCTGCTTATCTTCAGCTGAGGCATACTCATATTTCTGTTGTAAAAACCTAGACCCAGCTTGATCTCTAGCTAATTCTGCTATCCTCCCTCTAACCTCAACAAGTTCTGATCTTTTATTTTCAGTCGGGGACCTCACTGAAGGTATAAATTCTGGTGCAGCCGTATTAAGGTTAGGTATCTGAATAGGTTTAAACGTCTCAGTCACTGAAAAATTAGAATACTGAGGCTCTTTAGGTGAAAATAGCTGAGGATATGGGGCGATATCAGCAGGTGCTGAAGTTGATCTTTCTAATAGCTGCGTAAGCTCGTCTTTGTTCAACAACACATGACGTTTAGTTTTTGAGTATCTCATAAGAGACTCTTCTTCAGAGTCTTCGTCTTCAAGTAAGATGTTACCTATAAGCTTTCTCTCAAGCATAATATTAATGGCTAGGAGTATTTAAAAGTTAAGGTTTAGGAATATTTATTGACAAGAAAAGGTAGGGTGTTTGTTAGGAGACTGGATTTAGAATGGGTTTTATTATGTTTTTAGAATGAGGGAATAAGAACATTTTTATATGTTCCTGATGTCTGATCGATACTGATAAGAGTTTAGGGTTACTGATGATGAGTAGATGAGGGAAAGGAATGTGTTAGGTTTTTTTAAGGAAAGGTTGGAGGTTTTTAGGGAGGAATTAGGATGAGGATTTTTTGGGGTAATTTTGAAGAGGATTTAGGTAGGAAGATGTGAGATGTTGTAGAAGTGTTAGAAGGTTGGAGGTTTTTAATGGAAATCTGCATTTTTTGTTAGGAGAAAACGGTTAAAGGCGAATTTTTAATAGTGCGGGTTTATATAAAATGTATGAAAAGGTTATGATTATTGTTGGGTTGGATGCTTTGATGATGGTAGGATTTAAATGATGGTTTTGGGGTAAGGGAAGTTGTGGAGGTCAGTTTAAATATGAAGACTACTTGCTTGGATAAGGATAGCTGGGGATTAATCAAGATCTACATAAAAAATTTAAAAAAATACGATTTTTCATAGCTTTTGATATGGAAATGCAATAAAATACTTTGGGAAACTTGACTTTAAACCTTTGAAGAATGATATTTGTCTTTATAAAGGCTATTGATGAAATTAATTGTTACTTATAAATTGTATATTTTGTTTATATAGACATAAGTTCAATCCTAATCAGAAATATTGTTAAAATGCGTCAGAAACTTAAATCTTTTAATTATCACTTATGGATCGTAAATATATAAAAACATAGATCAAAAATATGATTTTCCACTAGGCTAAAATCTTATCTCATCAAAAATCTTAGAATTCAAATCGAAAAGTCTTTAAAAAAAATCTTAAAACTCCTAAAATTGAATACCTTTGCCTTCTAACTTCCACAAATCTAAAAAAAACCTTTAAATCTTCACAAAAAATCAAGCCTTTAAAACTTAAAACAATATTTCTTATTAGAACTTACCATAAAAAAACTGGGTTATCTTAAATCAAACTAGCATAAAAAGCTTTACCTAATTCACCTATAATCCATACAAGTCTGATCATTAAAATAAAATTTAAAACTTAATCCTATATCTTAGCTTAATGGGGAGTAATTGTACTCAGCTTTATTATGCATAATGAGTTTGTTTTCAACAAAATAAAAACTATCTGACTTAGTCTCCCACGGTGCTGCGATCATATCAGCTTTCAAACTCTCTGGCAATGAAGGCATTTCATAAATAACTTCCCAAGTATTCCTAGTTCCAGGTATGCAGAACTCAAGATTAAAGTCGAAACTCTTAAGCAAAGTTGACCTAAAATAGTGCCTTTCAATCATCCTAAAATTGCGAACTTCTTTTGACCCAACTTTAAAGCCAATAGTACTACCAAGTGCTGTTAAATTCAGAAAGTCTGGGCCGAGATGATATTTTATAGTCCGAATCGAGTCATCTTCAATCACTTCTCTTGAATCATCTTCATCTTCATTGGTTACTTCGAATAGCACAGTCCCACTTTCTAGATCGCGTACTTTGAAGTATACAAACTCTATTCCATAAACGTTTGCAGAAAGAGGACATAAGAAGCGATTTGTAGCCTCTGTAAGCGCACTTACATAGTCAGGAGTTATTTCATCCATTTAATTTATAAGCCATATACATCTTTATATATTCCAGTGTTTGGATAACTCTGATTTGATAAGATATTATAATATATGTAAAGAATTAAACATATTGACATATGGTAATAATTGATTCAATGTTGATAAAAAAATAATGTTGAGTTTTGTTGTTGTAGGTTTTTTTTAGTTGATGTGTTTTTATCTTAGATAATAAATGGACTCTTATCTGATCGAAATACGTTGAATGAAAAACTGATAATGTTTTAGGAAATTTATGGGAAAAGGTATGATCTGAATATTCTGAAAAAATTGAACTTGATTGTGGAAGATAAGAGTTGGAATTCTTGTAATGGTTCAATAATTGAAATTTTCGAATTGCTTTTTTTCTGAAGTAGTTCAGGATTCATCAAAATACATGAATTGATCATTTAGAAGCAAAAGGTAAGAAGGAAGAATAAAGGAGAAAGATTGATATTGTATGACTTGAGTGAAAATGAATTGCTGTGATGTATTTTCATTTTCATAATTATGGGAATCATAAATACCTTAACAGAACCTTTGCTGGAGTACAAGACTTATTTTCAAGTAATCTAATCAAGAAATTATGAACGTTAATCGTTTTAAAGCGATTGGAAAGTATTTAGTACCGGACTATCAATAAAATGAGATAAATTGTCAAGAATTCAAGCATTATCAGGTAAAATTCAGTAAGTCTCTCTACAATATTATGTTCCTTGTAAAAATATATCAATAGATAAATCTATGATTAATGGAAGGCATAAACTAAAACATTATATGATTATAAAGCTAACGAAATAGGGTTTCAAAGGTTTTCTCTTATGCGAATTGACAACAAAATATTGTTTCAAGTATACATTTATTACAGGTGTAGGGAAAGAAGCATTTGAAGCTAGTATGTATTCAGCTCATTAGTTGAAGGATTCGAAAAATAATAATTATCATGTCCTTATGGATAATTTTTACACTTCTCTTCCAACATTTCAAAAAAAAATACAATAAAGAGATTAACAAACTGAAACTATTAGGAAAACTAAGAAAGGACTATCTGATCTAGGAAAATATACTAAGAAATCATAAATAAAAGACAAAAAAAATTATATTTTTGGAGAATTTAATCTATAGGCACCCTTATCGATTAAAAAAGTGATGGAAATATTTTCTTGCTTACCACCTCTTTGAAATAGTTTTATTCAATTAGTTCATAATTGACTGAGAACTTCGCTTACTTATTTGTAATTTAGATTTAACTTGGCTAAAAGCTTTAGCGGCTATATTAGTGAAACTCAAGTCTAACCAAAGAATAAAGAGAGTCTTCAAGTAGGATATGCATTTTGCAGATCGAACATAAACATAAGATGCAAAATTTACTATCAAAATGGAAAAAAAGATATACTATTGTTACTCACAATGCAGAGCCTATTTTCATAAAAAGTGCTTTAGAATTCATTTAGATTAATTAGGCTAATTAGGTTAAAAGGAAATTGAAAACCCATAATCTTCTGTATGGATCTCGATCCACAGTCAGTTAAAAAGCAAAAAGATAAGAAAATCATAGAAAATGTTTGATTTTTATAGATAGCTTATTGTATATGATTTGTATACTATTATTTATTATTAGCACCCTATTCATAAATACCAATCCTTTTTATAAAACCCTTATAATATATTTCCTTTATAAATACCAACATTTATTCTAATTATTACTGTTAATAATAAGTCGCCTTTACTTCAATTTCAAATATCAGCATACACAAATTTATGTTTATTTTAATTCCTTTTTATATAATATCTAGCACAATCTATAAAAATCATTTAATCAAATACAAGATTTTATTATAAAAACAATATATTTCCTTATTTCCCTAAACCTTACTTTACACTCACATAAAACATAACTACAATAAAAATATTAAAACTTATACCACATAGTATCTCTATTACCATCTTCTATTAAAATCATCCTTCTATCTACTAAGTTCTTTTCACATCAACACAAATCAAAGCTGGAATGCAAAATATAATAATAATGATTCAGAATACAGACCCAGACAAATGTCTGATTTTGCGGCTTAAGGTCTTTGAAAGTTCTTTAAGCCGAAACGTGGCCAAGTTCGGGTCAATGAACCCATACCTAGAAGTCTCTTGGAACGATGAGAAATGGAGAACAAAAGCCTTATCTGGAGCTCATCTAACCCCTATTTGGAACGAAGGGCATATTTTTGAAGCTCTCGATCCCGCGCCTGCACATTTAAAAGTTGTCCATAATGGCCTTTTATTCACAAACCAAGAAATTGGCTCACTTGTTATATCAGTAGAAGACTTAACACAAGGTAAAACTAAAGAATGGCTTGAAATCTATTATGAAGGGAATTCAGCTGGAAAAATACTCATAAGCGCAAATATGTATGAAGAAAGAAGATCGGAACAAAGTACACATAATACAAGCTATGCCTCGGTAGATTTAAAAAAGGAATACGCAAGAAAATTAAATGAACTTGAATTAGAAAAAGAGGAATTAGAGTTTTATAGAAGGAAATATAAGAGAAAAGTTGAGAAGTTTAATCAGGAGAAAAGGAATTATAAAGCAAAAGTTACAGAAATTGTTAGAAGGACAACACCGAAACATACAGAAGAGAGTTCTAGTGAAGAAATTGGAGATTATAGTCAGCCGCAGATTGTTGTGGTTACCCCTAATGATGAAACTGAACAAGAAGAATGCTTGGCTAATAAGGAAAAAGCGCTTTTGCAACAGGAGAAACAAGCATATTCACAGTTGAAAAACCAGTTGGATATCGAACTTGCTAGGCTGAGAAGAGAAAAACATAGAATGTCTGTACAAAGGAAACTTGTAGCTTATTCTCAAGGAAAATTAAGTGATATTGCTAAGAGTATGGATATTGGACACAACCTACCTATAAAAAAATCAATTAGTGAAGAGAAAATTAAAAGGAATCTATCTAAATTCACATATGACTGGCAGGAATATGATGATATGAAAATTGATAATATTAAAGAAAAAGAAGAGAATAATGAAGAATTGCTAGAATTGAGATTGAATATGGGAGATAAAATTGCATCACCTAAAAGAGCGACTACTCCTAAAAGCACAGATATGGGCAGAGCGAATGTGAAATTTAGAAATCAAAACTACTCGACTGGGAAATTTTTTATTTACGATAGCTAATTATTAGTATAATGTATACTGGAGAAAGATTTAAATATTAATAGTGGAAACCTAAGGAAAATTTCAGAGATTTTATGAAATCAAATGGTAAATAGAATTTTTATACTTTTGAGATTTAAACTATGTGTAGATTTTATATAAATGTCTAAGGTGAATTCTTTAAAATATCAAACAATTTTTACCATAAAGTATTCATTTTAGTCTAATCTTATTCATATTAATCTTTTAATCCATAATAATACTAATCATCTTATACCAAATCTAATTATTTTAATAATACCAACTCATTCAACTAATAACAAAGCCCATACACTTATGCTTAGCATACTCTCCTTTCAAATCTCTTCTTAAATTCACTCTTTACTAGTTCATCTTCTAACCATAATAAAACCTTCATATAAAATCTAAAACCCTCATATAAAATCTAAAATCCTCTACGTAAAGCATAAAATGGAGTATTTAAATACCTAAATCCTAAAAAAGGCAAAATATTAAAACTCTATACACAACTCCAGCAAAGCTTTCCCCACAGTCTCCTTCCTACTGTTCCAGCTTTACAAACCCATCATGCAAACAAAAAAGACCTGAATTTTTTTCTCATGATTTCGAAAACAAAGTCATTAAGTCTTTAAAAGCCTAAATAACGTTATATTATCTTCTTTCACGATCAGAGTCAGCTATCAAGAATTTAGCATACAGAAGTGAGTCCCTTCCATTATCCATATAAGCCATTGAGTAAACTGAAGCAAATACAATGAAAACTAGCAGGATAGGCAACCATATGCAGATTTGAGTGAGTCCTACATTTGGAGTTTCTGTTTCACTCACGTTAGCAAACACTGTTACTAGAGTAACATATAAGCCTATCAATGACTTCACCATATAATTATAGTTAACCTATCAACTAATACTATCATCAGGACCAGGACTGCATTTTCTCTCACTATGCCTTCCAAGATAGCTTTGCTTTTTCTTAGACGAGGATTTTTTGTTCAAAGCGAGCTCGCTTAGGTTTCCTTTAATTAATAAAACCATTGGGTTGTTTTTTATGTCTTCCAATATATCTTTAAGTATTTTAGATGAATCTATAGCAAACTCCAGTTTTACCCTATCTGTGTTCAACTCTTTATCCAAAACCTTTGCTATTAAATGCACAGGGATCAGCGATGGGTTGCTTTTTTCAATTTTCATACAATAGTCCAATATCAACGATGAGTTCCAAAGCTTTTTTGGTAAAGCTAAATGATAAGCTAATTGTATAGCTAAAGCTTCAGGAAAATTCCCTATAGCTGATTGAGTCATATCGAAAATACATGACTGGACTGAAAAAGTCCTAAAATGTTCACGGGTCAAAGGCTGTATAAATCCTTTTAAAAACTGTATAATCCCGAAATCTCCATAAAAAAGATTAGGTAAGGCAAAGGGTTTACCTTCAAAATAATCCTTTTCTATTTGTTGTAAAAACTGTTTAACTACTTTGCTTGAGGTCTGAGGAAAATTATCATTTTTAACAATTTTCCTAGCATCAGTTAATAATAAATTCCCAGTTTGTACTGTGAATTTGTCAGAAACTGAGTCTTTTTTATGTATATAAAAATAGCTTTGAAGCTGATCGAAAAGGTTTTCATTAGAGATTTTTTCTAGTATTTTAATCTCGTAGGCGGGTTTTTCAGTGACAAAGTTTTCACCGTATTTTTTTATGTGTTCTGACAAAAAGGTGAATTTTTTTTGGGACGATTTGTCTTTTTTAGCCCAATATTCTAAGAACTCCTTAAAAGCTTTTGAGTCTATAATCTCAGTCCAGAACCCATCCAGTGAGCATTTGATGCATTTTTCTACCTTTTCTGTTAAAAATCGTTCTTTATCAAACTGAACTTTCCCTTCGTAATCTGTTTTTACTATAAAAGCAGCATAGTCTTGTAAGGTTTTGAAAAATACACTGGAAAAAACACTTCGGACCAAACTGACAAAGTACTCGTTTTTTTGGTCCTGCTCACAACTAGTCAAAAACTGAGCTTTTTTCACAAACTCCAAGTCTTTTATAGATTTTTCTAATGATGCTGTCCTATATATACTCAGTCTATCATGTCCAACATAATACAAAGATTTAATATATTGGATTTTTTCCCCTATACTCGACCTCAGACATTCACATAACAAAGGAGATGCAACAACATGTAAAGTATTTGAGTCAATATCTAATATATTCAAATCTGAATCTAAAGCACGGATTTCATCAATAGTACAAGTTTCTGAATTCAAACCTATGACAAATGGTTTATTCATAAGAGTTTTAGATATACTACTCATTGATGATAAAGGTATTAATTGCTGACTTGGGTTAAATGGGAACATTAATAATATAAGAGCATGTTGTATTAGATATAAAACATAATCATTTGAACTTAAAAACACTAAGTTTTTACCTAAAAGAAGAAGTTCCCATATAATAATAATATTCCTTATGTCAAGTAAATCTATCAATATATTTATAGAGCTTTCATAGTAACCAAGTTTATAATCACTTAATACAGGGATTTTTATTATGTGTGTGCCTATAGAAAAACTCAGTTTAATGCCGACTGGGGGGATTATCAGGTCATTTAATAGAAAAAACATGTTTTTTATAAATTCTATACTGGCTATACAGTTTTTTGTGGAATCATATTGAGTTGATATTGAAGATAATTGGGAATATAAAGCTCCGAGAATGTTTCGGAACAAGTCAGAATATTTAGCTACGGTTTTTATACATAAAATAATTGGCACATAGTAAGTTTCTTCAGGCTCAGGCTCAGTTTCTCTGTCGATTTTGATGAAATTCATAAACCCAGCTGGGTTTCTTCGTTCTTTTGAAAGCTCGAGGATTGCTGGGGTCACTTTTTCATAGAGTTTTAAACAGTGAAGGTATTCAGTCTTGTTGTTAAAATGCGTATGGCTAGTTGAAAAAAAGGATGGATATTCGGATGATCTTTGTAGAGAAATTTGAGGCTGGGTGAATACGGATTCGATTATATGCTTGCATTGTTTTCCTGTTGGAGGTAGATGAAATAGCATTTCAGGCGATGTTGTAAGCTGATCATTGTGAAAAAGCTTTCTGAGGGTTTTAGTAGAAACTCCTAATATTAGAATAGAGTCAATAAGTCTGATTCCAGGCATGTATTGGTCTTTGAATATCCATTCCATAATTATATATGCATTAATGCTTTAAAATATAATGTTTTTCTTTTTGAAAGCTAAACTTATAACTTTATTTATTAGTTTAGATAACTGTAAAGCTATTAATAGTCTTCATGAACATAAAGTGAGTTATTATTATTTTAATAGGATTGATTTTTATAAAAATCTTATGCTAAAATAATACTTATAGTAATAATATGAAGTATTATATATAGTTTAAAGTTTAAATAATCTATGCAACAACCTAACACATTTTATATTAAAAAATAGTAAATACTATCAAATAAATCATATAATACTCGCTACTTATATAATAAGTTAAAAATTCCTCATAACAATATTTCATTAAAAACCTTAGTGATCATTTTTAATACCCACTCCAAGCATCTTAACTCTTTTATCTAAAATCAAAAACCTTAAAATCCTATCACATAAAATAATCTCCTCATTTAAAATCCTTATTTCTATTCAACATTTTCATCTAATCAACTTCATTTTTCTATTATCTCCAGCATAACTAATAAATATGAAATTTCACTCAGAATGGCTTCTCGATGACCCAATCGAAGTAATGACCGACCTAGAAAAAAGCTTGCATTCCAAAGACGAAATAGAAAACCTAAGTACTAGTGAGTATTTTACAGATATCGACAAAGCTTTATATTTACTAGATAAAGGCCAGTTATCACAAAAACTATGGGTAGTCCGTGCTATCAGTAGCTACATGCACCAGCCAGGTAGTGAGCAAGTATTAGCAGAACTAATCGTAAGCATTAATTAGGACCGCTTACCATATTGGAATGAATCTGCCCAAGAAGAAGCAGGTAAAGCTTTTACAACTGTTTTATCATCAAACTGTTTTCCAACAAAATACTATGAAAACCTTTTACTTCTCATCTTACAAATATTAGAAACTGAAACCTGGAGCTTGCAAGAAACTTGGGGAGAAGCTTTTGCTGAGCTTGCCAAAAGGTACTGCAAAAGGTCTCAAACTGAAGCTTTTAGTTTATCAGCTTTCCATCAAACAGACAACATAAGGTCTGTAGGTGGATATGTACTTTCAGCTTGTGTTGAGGCACAGAAAGGAGAAAACTGTGAAGATTTGCTTAGGAAAATATATGCAATGACTCAAGATCCATCAAGTTTAGTAAGAAAAAACATGTGCAAAGCTTTGAGAATCATAATGAAAGTCTTACCTAAAAAACAAATTGAAAGCCAAGTTGTCCCAGAAGCAATAAAACTAGTTGAAGATGATTCAGCTGAGGTTCTTGAAAGTGCTCTACCTTTATTTTGTGACCTTATGGATTATTGCAGTTATTCTTGTAAAGAAAATATTATAGAAACTATAAAATGCTCATTTTTTACAGGGCAAGGTAATAAACTTTCACAAGTAAAACTTAAGTACTTTGGCAAAATTATGGTCAGTTTACGTCTTTGCATGGATGAAGAGTTTAGAGAAATGTGCACAAAATGGTATATCGGCTTTGACAATGTCAAAGAAAACGACATTAAACCTTTAATGGCTTATAATTTTCCAGCACTTCTCTATATTATTGGTTCTATGAATGACCAGCTTTTAAGAGTTTTTTCTATATTAGCTGAAGATACAAGATGGGAAGTTAGAAAATGCATAGCAAAACAAATAGGCGATGTTTGTAAATTAAGTGGTAATAAAGAAGGAGAGCTTTTCCAAATTGTGAACAGCTTGCTTGAATGTGAGAATGTCATTGAAATACTCTTAGATCAGTTTTTTATCATTGCTAAGTCTTTGAAAACTCATGAAAAACTGTTAGAAATCCTTGTTGAAGAAGTTTGTGTTAAAAGCAGCAATTGGAGAAGGATGGTTGTAGTTATTAAAGAACTTTTAAGTTTTTGTATAAGTTTTGACTGCTCGGCTATACATGAAAAAGTTGCATTGCAAGTATTTGAGTATTTGAAAATAGGAACTAGACCTGTGCAGATAAGTTCAGCTAAACTATTAGCTGAGATTTTATATAGGAATTTACCTAAAAGAGAAGAGTTTTTTGGTAAAATATTACAATTAGCTAAGTCACAGAGTTATTGTCATAGGATTGGGTTTATTGAATTTTGTGCCGCAATGTCGACTGTGTGCTCGCATATGTTTTTTTGTAAGTATTTTATGCAAAGCTTGAAAATTATGTGTAAAGATTCAGTTAAAAGTGTAGCTTATGCTTTTGCTATTCATTATGTAGACTTCCGCCTAGCGATAGCATTTGGCAACTCTGATTTGCAAAGCGAATTTAGGTGTATATTGAATTACTATCTCGAAACTGACGATAAATTCCTTGTGCAGACCTCTTTAACCAGTGACGAAAAGCTAGACAAGCTCTACAATGATTACTACAATTCAACAGCTGAACTTAAAGAAAATAGCAAAATCAAATACGAAACCGAAATGGCAGCCAAAGAGTCCTCAGAACCAAAAATCCAAACCTCAAGGCCTAAACCTCGTAAATCAACCATAGCTCCACGTAACTCATCCCACAACCCAACAAAAAGGCACTCCTTAGGAGAAATCGACAAAACCGAACTTAACAAAGTCTTACAAAAAGTCTCAAACAAACGAAAAGTCCTCAAATAGCAACCTTATCATTTTTTTAATATAAAATCCTGAGATAATCCTATTTTTAATATCTTTTGTTAATTAATATTATAAAGATCTTTTCCCTATTAAAATATTCTCATCATCCAATGAATTATCTAATTCAGCACCAAGGTCAAAAGGAGAAGAGCTATTTTTCAATGACATTGTTATAACTGTCCTTCCAGTTTGAACAACAACAGAGTAGTTATTCGGTATATGGACTTTATCTTTAGACATTACAAGTGTGCCGAATTTTGAGTTGTTGTCTTCAAGTAAAAAATTTCCATCTCTAAGTTTAATGATAGCATGACATCTTGAGACTGATATATCAGAAATCCTTACATCACTATCATGACCTCTACCAAGTTTGACACTGTTTTTACTTGTAACACTGATTATATGAATTGCTCTATTGTTATTCCTATCACCAGCTATAGCTTCTAAGACTAAATAAGGAACTTCTGGTCTTTCTAAGCTAAAAAGGTCAGTTTCTCGGCCTTTGTTGCAGAAGGAAAATGGGTATGGGCATTTGCAGATTTCACATTCCATTGACTTCCATGAGTAGGTTATACAGTTTTCAGTGTTTCGAGAAACCATACGTGAAGCTAACCACTTTTGTAAACATAATAAATGAACATGCTTCATTGACCCTGAACATTTACAAGGGCTTATAAGAGGATTGTTTGGGTCTGAGTCATCATAAAGACATACTTTACATACGCCAGTTTCCCTTTCATTAGGAATATCACAGTCTATATCTTCACTATCTTGAGTATTATCCCCTGAGCTTTTATCGTCTAAAGCTTGTAAAGAGCTGATTTTAAAAGATACCCTACCAAGTTTGATTATGTCACCTTCTTTCAAAATACAACCAGAACCGTATTGGCATTTCATTGAACGGACAACTTGCCATAAAGATTCTGAATCATGAGGTTTGATGAAAAAATCAGACTTTTCTTGGTCTAAGGAACAGAGAATATTGAAACCTGGCATTGAATTCAGCTCTGAAGGTGTAGAAATACTTTGGACATCGGTACCAGAACGTATTATATAAAGAGGATTTTGTGCTTGGATAAGACGCTTGTGTACACTGCGGGATTCATAGTCATAGAGTCCATGAGAGTCTCGTGACCATGTTACAATTTTTATGTTGACGCTATATGAAGGGTACATGCTGTTGTATTTCTTCATATTTATTATAAATCTTAGGATTCGTCAGGATTGAGTTTTTAAAGAGATGATTGTGTTTGAGAATAAAGATAGGATGAAATGGAATTGAAAAGATAATTTTTGGTTGTGAAAAAGATTGGGTGAAAGGAATAGGATTTTTAAAGGTTTTTGAAAGGATTGGTTGGTTTGAAGATTAGGGTAATGGCTTTTATTGCTTTTGGGAGTTTAAGGAGTTTGATAAGATGGGTTTGGGTTATGTTTTTAAAGTGAAGATTAGTTTTTAAAGAGGAATTGGGTTATAAGATAAGTTTATTGATTTTGTGAGGTTTTAAGTCTATGATAGCGGTAGAAAAAGTAGGTTTTAAAGCTAAAATAGGCGATTCGGTAAGAATTTTATTATTAACTGTAAATCAGTATAAGTTAAAACAAATATTATAAGAAACATCCTAATTCCAAGCACCTCCCAACCTCTAGATCTATTTATTTACTAATCATCCATACACATCTCTAAATATTCTTTATTTTACTATAAACTTACCTCATTTTTCTTCATCATCCCTCATATCCACATATATCCTCCCTAATAAACCTCTACACCTTATCTTTACAAAATCCATATATTCCTCTAACCCATTCCTCCTACAATCATCAAAAGCCCAACACTCTAAAAAAAATCATCCAATTCCCAACCAAAACATCCTAATCATCACCTTATCGCTAAATTCCTAAACTAATTATCTAAATCTTTTAAACCGCAGGAAGCACAGCAAGTGCTTCAGGATTATTAGCCCAAGCTTTCCTGAGTACTTCAACAGCTTCTCTAACTTTAATCGCAACTTCTGTAGGATTTTGAATCAAAGCCAGTAAAGTTCTAGTATCAATTTCCAATAGCATCCCAGTGATTTTCCCAGCAATTTTATCATTAGAGTTCTTCAAAACAACAGGATAAAGTTGTTCTCCTAACATACGCCTTTGTGTCTCAGGTGGTTGACTATTGAAATTTGCTAATTCAGGGGCTAATCTTGGTTCTTGTTGAATAACTCTAGGCATAGCCATATGTGGCATCATAGGTGGGGGTATCTGTGGTGGTACTTGCGGTATAGAACGTCCTCTACCAGGTTTATTTTGTTGAACAAACATAGGGTTAAAAGCACCAACTTCCATCATTTGCCTTTGGAAGAACTTGTATTTTCTAGCATTTAAGCTTTTAACCAACTCTTCTCTAGGCTTCCACATAGCCACAAAAATATTTTTCCCTTCAATCATCTTGTTTCTTAACCCATTTAAAGCTCTTCTTGCGCTTTCTTCAGCAGTAAAACACACAAAAGCACTACCGTTTGACACCCATTGAGGAACTTTTTGCCCATCATTATAAGTTATATTCTCAGTCATATGGATTTTCAATGATTCAATAGGCCCATATTCAGAACACAAGTCTCTAAGCATAGATTCAGATAAAGACAAAGGCAAGTTTTTAATAAAAAGGTTCCTTTTTTTCCAACCCTCTTTTTTTAGCTTATAATCAGCTTCAAGTTTCTTTTTTCTTGCTGCTCTTTTCAAATGTGGCACCACATACCATACAACATTATCTATGCTTTTATTATGCAAAGCGCTAACAGCTTTCTGTGCACAATCTGCCTCTTTAAAGCAAACATAGCCATAAAACCTATCTTCACCTCTTTTATCCCCATCTCTCATAATTACTAAAGAACTCACTTCTCCATAAACTTGGAAAATATTTTGTAAATTTTCTTGGGTCATAGAAGAATCAAAGCCTCTAACATAAAGATTTGGGTTATTTGAAGGGTCACTTCTATCTTTAATAGGGACAAATTTTGATACTTGAATTTTAGTTGACCCTAAAATCTGATCTTTTGCAGCTAAAGCGCTTAAGGCATGTTCTTCCTTTTCAAATTGAACATAGCCGTATCGATTTGATATAAGTGATGGATCATATGAAACTTTAACTGAAACTATAGTTCCGAATTGTTTGAAGATTTTTTCTAGGTCTCTAGCCATGAACTCAGGTGACAAATTGCTCACAAAAATATTGGCATTTGCATTTCTAGGCTTGTAGTATAAAGTCACATTGATATGTTTACCTTTGAATAATACTCCGTTTAGTTCTTCTCTGGCACGCTTTGCTGAAGCTGAGTCGCTAAAGCTCACGAATGCCAGGCCCATAGGTTCTTTTGTGTATATGTTACGGAGGATTCTTATGTATACCACTTGTCCGAAAGTTGAGGTTAAGCTGTAGAGGTCAGACTCTATAACGGTAGGATGAAGGCATCCGATAAAAATTTGGCACGCAGTATTTAGATTTCTCACTTGGCTCATAACCTATGGTTTTATATTAAACCCTATTTCATTTTCACATATGCTTGCAAGCTAAGGTCTATTTACTATTGATATGTAATATAATTTCATACTATTTACTTTTAAAAATCAATATTCAGTTGATAAAATTTCCTAATTCCATCTAAAAACTATAGACCTTCTTAGTTTTTCTGAATATTATATATGTTATCTAATACTAATATCTAATCATTCTCTTAAGATTGAGGGTAGTGGTTTTTATTAATGTCTTGTAAGGATTTTGATTAAAAGTTACTGATAGATGATGTAGAATCTTTTAAGAAAAGATAATTATTTGGTTTATATTTTTATTGGCTTTTGATAAACTTTTTGCTTAGAAATACTTTTATTATAAGAAAAGTAATAGTATTTTTTTAATAAAGTATGGATATTATGAGATGAATAAAGCTAAGGAAATTTTCTGATAAAGAGAATTTAGTGCTTGAAGTATTGGGTAAAACTTAGCATGACTTATGAAATAAAATACATTTTTGGTCAGATTTTAGAACATAAAAGCTTATATTTATATTAATAATTAACCTTAAATTTTAAAGATATATTTCAATTTAAACAAATAAACTTAGAATTTAACTGTTTAAGACATAATAAATGATATCGAAAATATCAGAAATGCTAAATGAATCGCAATAAGATAATTTTATCCAACTTATTTATAAAACCTTAATTCGATATTTTTACATATATTTATCTATAATTTAGTATTAAAGTTTGATTACTTTGATATATTGTTATAAAATTTTAAGTATTATTTTTCAAGTTCGAATTAAATTTAATTACTTTTATACATAGTTGAATTTTTTATCCATATACAAAATAATTCAAAACTGAAATTACTTATATAGATAAGATCTAGATTATGATTTAACTAATACTAACAGATCGTTTATGTATTTCATCACTTTCTGGGTTCAATTTTTTAAGTTCGCTTTGCATCACGCCTTGAAGTTCTTTTTTGATATTCGAGACACATTTTTCTATATCAATTTCTGTAGCGCAAGGGAAAGCTTTGATTATATCATTTTCTATTTTCCTTATAACTTCTGCATTGTGTGTAATAAATAGATATGTAGATTTAACCAAGAGTTCTTTCAGACCTCTTTCTGAAGCTTCATCTAAAGATATTTGTTTAATATCATTTTCCAAAGCTTTGATAAGTTTCTGAGCTAAAAAATCCTGATCGTAGACTACTTCAGCTGATAAAGCAAGTTCATCATTACTATATGTTGTTTTAAGATATTGGATATCTTTGATTTCTCTACGGGAATTCAATGTAGAAAGTAGTTTAATGTAGTCAACCGACTGTAAGCTTCTTCCAATTAAAACCTGTGAGTTTTCTTTGCATATAAGATACCCTAAATAAATCTGAATCACTCCATTTGAAAACTCACCAATCAAATCAATCCACCCTAAACCAGTAGCATAGCATAAAAAAGATGTTAAAACAGGCATTCCAACACCCATAACGGCAAGAACGTTTTCTGTAATTATAGCATCTTGGATAGGGTCTACGGATTGTTTTTTAAATATTATTCTGAATGAAAGTCGGCTTCTTATAAGTAATCTTTTGAAAAAAGTGTGGTGCATATCATTTTTACTCACATCACCAAGGTTTTTATAGTATAAGTATAGTTCCCCGAAGCTTGATAGGAAAATAACCTATATGAACAATACACCTAGAGAAGCTGGGTTCAAAACAAGTTCTGACATAGTATCCAGACCATTAAAAACCGTGAGCATCGGCATCATAACATTATAAACCCCAGACAAGGCAAAGCAGGCTCCTGGAATCATTACTGTAATGTTTTTAAACTTGTTGTACCCTTAATAGAACTTACCATAGTTATAGCTATCATCTGGCTTGTATTTTGACCATCTATTTGCCACTAACATAAACACATGATTCATAGCATCCAAGCCAGCTCTCATTAGTTCAGCTTTGACAGCCTGTGAGTTTGACATGTTGAAAGCACTGAACTTAATGACAGTTTGTATAACATCAGCTATCATTTCTCGGCGAATCATGGTCCAGTTATAGTCTTTTTGATCAGAAAAGTGTCGCATTGTTGTTTTGAACGCTCTCATGATTTAGAATATAAATTGTGGCAGGCATTTCCCAGCATATTTAACTGGCTTTTTTTATCTAAGCTATGAAATGCATGGAAAAAATTAATCGTTCGTAGTTGCTAGACCTTAATTTTTGGACATAAAAATTTTAAAGTATAATTTTTTTAGATAAAAATGCTTTTTTTTCTATTAAGAATAGGTTTTTGACTTATGATTTTTGGTTTTTGGGGTAGAGAAGTAAGAGAGTATCATTGGATGTGTTTTAAAATAATCTAGGAATTTATTCAATTTAGGTAAAGATAGCACTGTAGTTAATAAGATACCTTGGCTTATAGTTAAATAAAACTTGATGCTTAGATTTAAAAATTATTCGTTTTGTATGAAGAAAGATGAAGGAGATTATTTAGGTGTTAAGAATTTTAGGGTTTATATAGCTTTATGAACTTTTAAGGGGTTTATATAGGAATCAAATGATTTGTGGCAAATCCCTTTATTTTTGTTTTTAGATGGAAATTTTTGCTTTTTGGATCATTTTTTAGATTGATTTGATATCTATTAGAGATTTAGCTTGAAAGCATTCATTTTAAACATCTAAATGCAAAAATGCTTATCCCCCATTAGATTTTTAATATAACTAATTACTGTTTACTATGCAAAGCTTAGGCTTTTAGCTTTATAGTTTTAAGTTGTTGTATGTTACTTTAGTTAATATAACAGTTTTTTTGGTATGAATTTAAGAATAAAAATTTTATATAAATATTACCTTCTATTCAATAACTATAAAATGCAAAAATTTTTTTTTGGGTTTGCTTTAAGTGAATTCATTCTATTTTTTCTTTTGCTAGCATCTTATTAGAGTATTTCATTATATTTCTCTATGTAAACCTCTTAGCCTGTGCAGGCATTCTATTATACAACTCAAATTTAAAATATCAACATGCTTTTCTCTTATTATCCTATAGTCTCTTCATTTATATCTTATCTCTCCCATATTCTGTTTTCTATGGCAACATATGTAAATACAAAAACCAAAATTTATAGTCATATGTGCCAAAATCGAAATAAATAGAAAGCAGACCTATAAAATATGCGAATGACATAACTAAACTTTTTCATTAATGCATATTATTTATGGGATGAAAAATTTGAAAAAATACTTAGAGAAAAACATGAAAATAAGAAAAAATAAAGATCAACAGAGGGATAATTTTTTTTTACGAAAATATACTATAAAAGAGGAAATTAGCAAGGGCTAGACAATAGTCAAGCATTATTCCTAATACTCATTTACAATAAATCTTAATTACCAAACTAAATCTTATAACACAAAAAACTCAAAACAATTCTTATATATTCTTCAATAAAATCTATACAAAACAATTCAATTACTTAAAACTTAGGCAAAGATACATATCTAAACTCGCGGAAATATGGATGTTGAAGTGCTTGATGTGAGGACATTCTCTTAGCAGGGTCTAAAACCAGTACTTTACTCAAAAAGTCTACACCTTCTTCACTTAATACAGGGAAAATTTCTTTAAAATTCACAGGTGTCCATATTGGAGAAGCATGAAATCCTTTAAGATTTTGAACATTAGGCCACAAGCTTGTATCAGGGCTTCCTAATATGCTGTATATTTTCCAGAGTTGGTCGATTTGGTTGTATCCAGGGAAGATCGGTGCTCCAGTGATAAGTTCTCCAAATATACATCCTAAAGACCACATGTCGATTTTTTCATTGTAATTTGTGCCTAGAAGAAGTTCAGGAGCTCTATACCAAAGGGTTTGTACTATGGGTGTAGTTGGTTCATCTGGGAAAACACACATTCTTGACAGTCCAAAATCAGCTATTTTAAGACTATCTCTGAGCATAAGCAAATTGTGAGGTTTTAGGTCTCTGTGGATTATACAATTACTATGACAATAACTTAGGCCTAGTAGCAATTGATAAGCATAGTGCTTAACAGCAATTTCACTTAATGGCTGAGTCAAAGAGTCTAGATAATGCTTTAAGTCTTGGTCCATATATTCAAATACCAAATAATACTTCTGGCTTTCTATAAAAAAATCCTTTATCGATAGGATATTAGGATGGTCTAACCTTTTTAATATCGNAATTTGAAAAAATACTTAGAGAAAAACATGAAAATAAGAAAAAATAAAGATCAACAGAGGGATAATTTTTTTTTACGAAAATATACTATAAAAGAGGAAATTAGCAAGGGCTAGACAATAGTCAAGCATAATTCCTAATACTCATTTACAATAAATCTTAATTACCAAACTAAATCTTATAACACAAAAAACTCAAAACAATTCTTATATATTCTTCAATAAAATCTATACAAAACAATTCAATTACTTAAAACTTAGGCAAAGATACATATCTAAACTCGCGGAAATATGGATGTTGAAGTGCTTGATGTGAGGACATTCTCTTAGCAGGGTCTAAAACCAGTACTTTACTCAAAAAGTCTACACCTTCTTCACTTAATACAGGGAAAATTTCTTTAAAATTCACAGGTGTCCATATTGGAGAAGCATGAAATCCTTTAAGATTTTGAACATTAGGCCACAAGCTTGTATCAGGGCTTCCTAATATGCTGTATATTTTCCAGAGTTGGTCGATTTGGTTGTATCCAGGGAAGATCGGTGCTCCAGTGATAAGTTCTCCAAATATACATCCTAAAGACCACATGTCGATTTTTTCATTGTAATTTGTGCCTAGAAGAAGTTCAGGAGCTCTATACCAAAGGGTTTGTACTATGGGTGTAGTTGGTTCATCTGGGAAAACACACATTCTTGACAGTCCAAAATCAGCTATTTTAAGACTATCTCTGAGCATAAGCAAATTGTGAGGTTTTAGGTCTCTGTGGATTATACAATTACTATGACAATAACTTAGGCCTAGTAGCAATTGATAAGCATAGTGCTTAACAGCAATTTCACTTAATGGCTGAGTCAAAGAGTCTAGATAATGCTTTAAGTCTTGGTCCATATATTCAAATACCAAATAATACTTCTGGCTTTCTATAAAAAAATCCTTTATCGATAGGATATTAGGATGGTCTAACCTTTTTAATATCGCTAATTCTCTAAGAATTGATGGAGATATCCCTTCTTTAGGTTCTTTGAGTTTCATTTCTTTTATTGCTACACAAGCATTGTTTGTTAAATCTTTCGCCTGATAGACAACTCCATAAGACCCTTTACCTATTTCCCTAAGAATCTCGTATCGTGACAGTGAACTTTGTGTATCCATTACTAAAGATTGAAGATTCGGGTTTTTATATTTGATGTTTCTTCACTTGAAGATTGAAAGCTTTTGTGTGGTTTTCCTCGCTTGAAGTCTTTAGTTTATAAGCATATTTTTATTATAAGTATGCTAGATATTTTAGATTGAATATTTTTTATTAGTGATATGAATATTTTGTTTTATTGAATAAAATGTAGATGAAAAGAAATTATAGGATGCAAAGCAAATTATGAAGAAATACGGACTATGAGGAAAGTGATAGTATGAGATAAAATTTTATAATGCGATATTTAAAAGTATTAAATTATGAAATATAGTTACAACATATTATAATTCATATCATTTCTAACACATTATCCTCATATACTTAAATAATTTAAAAACATCCTCCTTAAGATAAACTATAAAACTTCAATATTATCTTATTACCTTAATCATCTTATTCAATTCCCAAACTCAAAACTATTTCCTAATCTTTCATATATGCTAAAATCTAAGCCAAAATATTATAAACCCTTAATTCATCAAAACTTCATATCTTAAATACAAATTTTATTCCAATCTAAAGAAATTAAATCCAAAACCTCATTTCCAACTCAAAATTTAGTTATCTTAAAGAATTATACAAAAGCCTATGATGCTAAAGCATTCATCATAGACTTAAACTCTTTATAATCCACATATCCATCACCATTCTGATCAACATCCTTAATAACTGAAGCATAAATACTTAATTCAAGCCCTTGATTGGAATCCAACATATTCCTAAGTTCCAAAGCTGAGATTTTCCCATTTTTATCATGATCAAAAGCTTTAAATACAGCATCAAGATGTTCATGACTCAACAATTTTTTCCTATCCATAGCAGCAACTAAGAATTCCGAATAGTCTAAATATCCACTTTTATCAGTATCAATCCTCGTCATCATATTATGAATATCATTTTCCCCTAAATCCTCTCCAAATATCTTCTTCCAATACATTATCAACTGATTTTCGCTTATTTTCCCTGTCCCTTCAGTATCCAAGCTTAAAAAAATACTTGTCAGCTCGTTTTTTTCTGTCAAAGTTAGCAGTTGGCTTGCTATAAACCTAATCACAGCTCTTTGGAATTTTGATGTTTCATGAAAAGTTTTGAGATTATTTGCCACAATTTCAAGGAGGTTTGGTCTGATTATTGGAGTTTCGATTTGAACAAACCATGGATGGGAAAAAGCTTCAGAAGCTGAGAGTCTCTTTGCTGGGTTGATTTCTAGCATTTTTGAAATCAAGTCTTTAGCTTCTGAAGATACAAAATCCCAAACACCTCCTGATAAAGCGTATTTTGCTTTTTGGATTAATTTTATTGTCTCAGCTTTTTGCTTTGAAGAGAAGGGAAGTCGACCAGAGACTAAAACGTACATGAGAACTCCACATGACCAGACATCACATTTTTCTGTATATTTTTTCTTGAGGACTTCTGGGGCTATGTAGTTTACAGTACCTATACGGAAGTCTAGAGATTTGCCTGGAGTAAAATTTGTTGCTGCACCGAAGTCGATGAGTTTTAGATTGCTTGAAAATTGAGTTTCTAGCAGCATATTTTCGAGCTTTAAATCACGATGTATAATTTTATTGTTATGCAGATACACTACTGCTGAAAGAATTTGTTTCATAAACCCAGCAGCTTGTGACTCATTCAAACACCCATTCTTCAATATTGCTTCTAAAAGTTCCCCTCCAGTACACAAGTCCATAATCAAATACAAATTAAACTCGTCTTCATGAAATTCATAAATCTTAATAATATTAGGATGGTCTAAATTCTTCATTATCTCCACTTCATTTAGTATTTTTGACCTAGTTTCTTCATTCTGTATAGCGAATTTGTTTATAATTTTTATTGCCCGTAATTCATGACTGAGATTGTGCACTGCAAGGACAACACGGCCATAAGACCCACATCCAAGCTCATTTTTTATAGTATAATGCGAATAAATACTATCTTTTAGATTTGTGACAAACTGTCCAGGATAGAGGATGATTGTTTTTTTGCGAGAAGAAACCATTATAGGTTTTTTTGAAATCATAGCACAACCCATTGTTAATTGGTTATAATTATATAAGATTTTTTTCATATTTTTAGTTTGATACTTCTGAAAGTGTAGTAAGAAATATGATATCTGAGTATTATGATTGTATTATTGAAAATAATTATATAGTATATTTTATAATGGATTATAGATTGGCTTGTGTTATTTTTGTTTTTATGGGTTGATTGTTTCATGTCTTAATTTTTTTAATTAATTCTCATGTCTGATTGATTTTGATTAAATGCTTTAGTCTTTTAAATTTTTTGTAACTAGTCAGTATATTGACTATATTATGTGTTAGGAATTTAGATTAAGTTTTGAGGTTATGCGCTTGTAATTGGATTATGCATGAGAAATTTTTTTAAATTTTATATTTTTGGATTAGGATAATGAGATATTAAAAGATGTTGATATTAGAGAATATTTGCTGGGATTAGAATTATGATAGAGTGTAGGGGTTAATTAAATTATTATTAGAATTGAGAAGTTTGAGATTTAGTGTTTGGGTAATACATAAATATATTTTTTTTAATTTTTAGAGCATAAATCGAGTTATGCATGCTATTTGTGTATAATTTGAGCGAATGATGAAATTAAGATATTTTATATTAATTTGATATATATTAAAAAACTTTATAATTTGTTTTACAATTCTTAAATCTATTATAATTTATTCTTAATTAATTATTAATAATCCTCCAAATTCATACCAAAAGCTGTTTTCCTATATTTCATCATTATCTCTCTATTCTATATAAACAAATTATCATTTAAACTCACCATATTATCAATTTTATATAACAATTAAAAAACCCAAACCAAAATAACTTACCTTTCAAAGGACATCTCTATACAAAAAATCACACCCAAAATCACAAACTCTCATAAACTCTCTTACAAAAATATATTAAAGCATAATCAAAAACTTCCTAAATTATTCTGCAACCGATTCAATATAAAATTTTATATCAACCCATAACCTTCCTTTAAAACATCTTTCTATAATAAAGATAAATATAAAACCTAAATATTCTATAAACTCTTTACATTAACACCCTAATACCCTCCTTCCTTTCAATCATATCAAAAAAAAAATGCTTAATTATAATCTATATGGAAATACATGCAGATCTAAGAGACCTTGTAAGTATAACATAGATGGAATTTGCAGGGCTTTCATATTCAACCAAAATGCCTGAAGTTACCGAAATTGAAATTTGCCTTGAAGATCTCCAAACCATGAAGCCCGTTAAGTATTTCATTAACCTAAAAATCCTATCAATAAACAAGACCCAAATTGAATGTATCGAAGGTCTCCACCTTCTTAAAAACCTCGAAGAGCTCTACTTATCAGAAAACTACCTACAATCCACAGAAGGTCTCGATGGTTTATCTTCTTTAAGACGTCTAAACCTATCTTGTAACAAAATCAAAGATATAGAAAATCTTCAAACACTCATAAGTTTAGAATGGCTTTGGATAAATGAAAATCAAATCATTGTAATAGAAAACTTTGAAACCCTTCAACGACTTAAAGAATTATCATTAGCAAGAAACCAAATCCAAACAATAAACAGTAATCTTATATTGCTAAGGTCTTTAGAGATACTAAATTTATCAGGTAACCCAATTTGCAGCTTTGGAGAAATCTTCAAACTTAGTCGTATGGAAAAACTCACTAATTTATCATTGGCTGATCCTAATTATGGTGATTCGACTATATGTTCTTTATCTAATTATTCGATTTTTGTCTTGTATTATTTGAGACAATTGACGATTTTAGATGCTAATTATGTTAGTGCTGAGTCTAGAGCTTTGGCTGAGTCGACTTTTGTAAAGAAAAAACTGTATTATACAATGAGGATCAAAACACTGAAAAGGTCTATTGCAAATATGGTTAGACAAGTAACTAATGAGGCAATGAATAGATCGAAAGGGTCTTGGGATTATATATTAAGATTGTTAAAAGCTACAAAGGAAATTGAGAGGGAGATTGATGAGAATACGCATAAAAGTGAAGAAAATGAAGCTTGGGTTTTTGGTGATGAAAAAGTAATGGATAACCCACTGAGAAAGTATGAGAAAAACCAGCTTAATGCATTGTTGGATGAAAACCATGCACTGTTGATTGGTAAAATCAAAGAAGAGTATCAAAAAGTTTGTGGCTACAACAGGATTTTCATGTGTATCCTAAACAAAATTGAAAACTGGGGCAAAATTATCTCCCAAGAACTTGAAAACGAGTTCTCCGCTGGGGGCAACTTACGCTTTGAAGAAGGTTCTCCAAACGACAGCTGGTACAAAAGCTGCTGTGATCTCATATCTTCCCGTCAAGGGGATACAATGCCCATTTGCCCAACCCGAGTAGTTCGTATCCACAATCGTCTTTTACGAAATCGTTTTGAAGAAAAGCTCGAAAGTTTAGTCGATATAAG
The DNA here is from genome assembly GCA_001970955.1 of Stentor coeruleus. NCBI lineage: Eukaryota > Ciliophora > Heterotrichea > Heterotrichida > Stentoridae > Stentor > Stentor coeruleus. The sequence continues at coordinate 28,458 of MPUH01000319.1, read as the reverse complement.
CGAAAATTATTACAAACGTAACATAGACTATCTTTTTTATAGTGGTGATGATCTTGATCAGATAATATCTGAAGGGTTTAAATCTCCTTCTGAGTATGCATCAATGGGTCATCCTTGTTGTATACCTTTATCATATTCATTAGGGACTTCTGAGATATCAAGGGTTAGGGAAATGTGTGAAGAATATGATGATGTTCATGAGATATTCTGGCCTAAAGGTAGAGTTTTATTGTGTAAAGTGTATTTTGGTAAAGGAAAAGGGGATTTAAGAGTACCATATTATCAAGAAAATATGACTCCTAGGGAAGTATGGGATTTATGTCCATTTAATCCTCCAAATATATGCTGGGCAGTATATAGGACTTTTGAATATGATATAAAGCAACGAGTTTGGTTTCTTTTTGATAACACACTTATATTGCCTGAGTATTATATTGAGTTTGAGTACTCGGCTGATGGGTTTTCACAGAGCCCTATATCTATTGAGTCTTCACTTGAGTCTTTATCTAAACCAATCAGCGCTTTTTTATCAGAGCAACTCGTCCCGGATGTGTTTTCTATAGAAAACTTGGTCCCAGAAGTTCCTAAAAGGTATATGACTATGATGCTGGAGGACTCAAATCTTAAGAGTTTTTGCAGAGGGTCGAAAAATGAGTACTTAAACCTCTTGGACTGTAATTTGCAGAAGATAAACCTCAGTAGTTTTACTAAAATGTCGACATTGATACTGTCTGGAAACTTACTTATGACATTAGAAGCTTTATCTTGTCTAGTAGAACTGGTTAAATTAGATGCGAGTTTCAATTTGATAACAAGTCTTGATGGGATAAGCCAAATATCAACACTTACTGAGCTCGATCTTCATAATAACATGATATTTTCGTTAGGAGAAACCAGGAAAATCCCTAAATCTGTTATAAAACTAACCTGCTTTCATAATGATATATACCTAGATTACAAGTATGATGAAGTCATACTAGGACTTTTACCTAATTTAACTGTTCTTGACTGGAGAAACATAACAAAAATACAAAGAAAAACAGTTTTATATGAAATCACAGCAGCTCTGGTAAGCACTTTTATATACTTCCCAGCCATAAACCCAGCAAGTGCTGATTTTTTCCACAGACTCGAAACCTTAGAACTTGAAAACGCTTACCTTCTAACCATGAAAGGTCTTGAAAACTGCAGGTTGCTTAAAAAACTTAACCTCAGCAACAACTTTATATGTGAAATCAACTACCTTTCTAACTGCGAAGTCTTAGAAGAACTGAATTTATCAAGCAATTTTATAGAAATCATATGCAACCTTAATACCAATTTTAATATCAAGTCTTTAGATTTGTCATATAACCGTATATGCAAGTTTTCAAATCTAACCCATTTATTTATTTTGACCCGTTTATGTTTAGAAAGTAACCTTCTTACTAATATTGGAGATATAAAAGATATTCAGTCATTACAAGAATTATATATAAGCAATAATAATATAAGTGATACAAAAGAGCTTATTGGTTTGAAGAAAATCCCAAATCTCATGATCCTTGATATTTTTGGTAACCCTTTAGCTGAAAGTGCGAGGAATCGTTTTTTTGTCCTTTATCATTTGAATGGACTTAAGGTTCTTAATGGAATAAACGTCGAAAATGCAGAAATTTTACAAGCAAAGCAAGACTTTGGAGGGGTTCTTTCTGAAGAATTACTAGAAAAAAGGTCGGCTGGGCTAAGGACTATTGAACTAAGGCAATTGGATTTATCGAATTCTAAACTTAGGAGCTTGGAAAACATGTTTACTAATGAACAGTTCCCAAAACTCCTTGAGCTTAATCTGAAATCTAACCTTTTTACGAATTTTTCTATGTTCGCCTTTATGCCTATGCTAGCGAAACTTGATCTTTCTAATAATAAAATCGACTCTTTTCTTTCTAGTAGCAAAGCTTTGATATCTTTACCAAACCTTGAAATGCTTAATATTTCAAATAACATTTTTACTAACTTTGCAGGGTTACAATTTGCAAATTTACGCAATCTTAGAATCCTTAATGCTTCACAAAACCTTATAGCGAAAACTGATTTTATAGAATGTTTGTGTTCATTAAGAGAATTGGATTTGTCTTTTAATAAAATCAGAAGTTTTGATAGGAAATTAGAGCTCCCGAATATAAGAATGGTTAATTTTGATGGAAATGGGTTGAAAAACTTAAACTTTTTAGAAAACCTTGTCTGGTTGCAAGCGATAAAAGCTACTGGGAATAGAATATCTGAGATGCTGGATATTGAAAAAGTACATAGTTTGCCTTCTTTGTTAGAATTGATGCTTGCAGGGAACCCTTTAGAACGTAAAGCTGGTTACCGTGTTGGGATTATTAGGAAATCTCCTGGGCTGTTGTTTCTTGATGGGAAAGCTGTAACTGAGGATGAAAGGAATGATTTTATGGAAAGTAAAAAACCCCCTTCAGTGTCGAGGACTAGTAAGTTGGTTACAAAGATTGCGTCGATTACTTTAGATGCATATTTTTTAAAAGTCCACCCAAGAACTGCAGGAAATAGTGTTACAAGGAAAAATTAATGTATAGTATTTAGTAATTTGCTGATAATTATATGGTAGATAAATAGGTTTTAATACTAAACAATATTGAGATTATAATTTACATTGATCTCTAGGCTTAAAAATAAATATTACACAACTTTATGAGGAGTTTTTTAGCAAAAGCATATATAATAAAGTAGTTCTGCTATATTTTTTATACTCATAATCTAAACTAATACTATGAATCATAATATAATTTACCTTAATCAATCATGCGCATAATTGTATTTAAATATAAAAGCTTCAAATTTTTCCATCGCTCTCACTAAAGCTTTGGTATCATTTCCACTAAAAAGCCCTGTTTTTTTGCATTCTTCTAATATAATATTATTCAGCATCCTATATTGTTTCATCGTAATTTTCCATTCGTAATTCTGCTGAAATTTTAAAAAAAAGTCCATATTTTTCTCTTCATCCATCACTTTTGCAAAAAACTGAGGAAAAAAACCTTCTCCAATATCAGCAATTTTTTTTAAATCGTTTAATAATTTAAGTCTTTCAATAATTTTTTTTACTGTTATAAAAAGTATTGATTCAGTTAGAATTAAAGTTTTTCTTCTAACTAAATCGACTTTGTTTTTCCTTGCCATTGAACGAATTTTATCGTAGTGTTCAGCGATTCTATTTATTTGTGTGGAATAAATTTCTGTTAGCTTATCTTTGGCTGAGGATTGATAATTTGGAGTATGAAGTAAATTAAGTTCTGAAATGTGTGAAATATAGATTTTCGGGCTTAGGGTTTGGAAGCTCACTTTTTGCTTTTTTAAGATTTCACATGATTTTTTGCCGAGACTGTTTAGGCGACTGGTTAGAGATGCGACGGAGAGGAATGGCTCATTTGTTGGCCTTGATAGGAATTCTTCATATCGATTCAAAGAATTTGAGTTCAAAGTTTTTAACGGGAATAGCGCATTATACTTCGTAGGCATATAATCCAACTTATATGCCTTGCATCCAATAAACACCCACTTACCCATTTTATCCAACAAAAAGTCCACAATAATCTCTGAAATCACCAAATTATCCCTTTCACTCTCTTTATTCCTCCCTTTCGCTATCCCTACATTCCCATTAGAACTATTATTAATACACTGTATAATCGCCATAACAATATCCTTAACCATATCAATCATCGGCACTTCATTAACACTTGTCGCATACTTATCATTAAACTTGACTAAAAAATGTTTATCAATATCCTGATCCACTTCTTCAATCTTACTCTCAGTAATCAAACTTTCGCTTTGTGAATTAATCAAACTCTTATTAGGTAAAGTTGGGTCAAAAGATGCTCTAAGTAATCTTCCAGCAAAAGCATAATCTTTAATCTTATGCTGATACATACCAATATTCTTAACTGTACGTTTTTTAGGTTTAGCTAATATAATTGGCATAGCTGATAAAGAACTTACAACTAGAAACCTTAAACCAGTTTTAGCTTTCCAATAAACTCTAAGTTTTTGTAAACGTTTTTTGCCTGGGGCTATATATTTTTGAAGCATATGCATTTCAGCTTTACTGATAACCCACCAATGTAAAGCTTCTTTAGCGTCCATACAAACATGGATGTTATCGTCGATGTGGATATATTTTGGGATTCCGTCAGTGTTTATATCATGGGTTATGTCTTTGAAAAATGCTGACAAACAGCTGATTTTATATTACTTTTCATCAGTTTTAGAATGGACAAAACCCCTTTCATCTGTGTATAGATGTATTGTTGGCAGGTGAGGGAGTTTTATTATAGTTTCAGGAATAGTCAGTTTAATGGAGCTGTTTGGCATTTTAGCTAAGATTAAGTAGAGGTTTGGACCACTTTGGCCTGATGATAGAAGTTGCTTTATGGCTTCGATAGTCTCTCTTGGATCTTTGGTCACGATTAGGTCTTCTAAAACGTTGTCAGTAGACCAAGGAGGTAGGGTGGTTGTATGCAAGTTGTTGCGTCTTTTGAAATTTGCGTTCATATTTTTATTATTTTACAGAGGAAGGAAAATTTTAGAGTTTTATGGAAGTTGACATAATAATGATTCTTTTGGAATTTAGATGTGAGACAGGTGATTTGGGTGTTATAGTGCTAGATGTGTTAAGATTTTGTAGATTATAATTAACTTATAATATATATTTAGGGCTATTTATCTAGATAATATAAGAATAAGTATAAAATTAGTATACATTAGTTTATTACTATATAATAATCTGTTAAAACTCTAAAATATTATTTGATGCTTTACATTAGTAATAAAATTTCTGCATTAAATTACATACTTTATAACCAAAATAAAGTAAATATTATATCAAAATTAAACTCATTTTATCTCTACAGCAACTAATTTCACATTTAACCCCAACAATAATTTCAATCACTCATAACCCATTAATCCATTTATAACCCATATCATACAAATAAAAAAACCTTGGACCCTTTCACTCTATTTTTCTTCTTTAATTATAAATAACCAAAACCTACAAGTCTAATACTCTAAAAAGCTGTAACTTTCTAATTTAATATTCAAAAAAAAATTCAAAAAAAATTATATAAAAATGTGTATGCTGGAGACTTTTTTCTTTATAATTGGTCTAAACAGCACACTTTACCTATTTTTTTCTGCCTTAAACATTGTCAAATCAATACTAAGTTCTAATAATCTTAGCGCATACGGCAAAGGATCATGGGCACTTATTACTGGGTGCACAGACGGTATAGGTGAAGGCTTTACTGAAACCTTAGCCAAGCAAGGTTTCAATATAATCCAAGTAAGCCGCAACCCAGAAAAGCTCAAAAATCAAGCTCAGGACCTTAAAGCGAAATATGGAATTAAAGTCAAAAGTATATGCAAAGACTTTAGCCAATGCTCAAAAGACCCAGTTACCTTTTTCAATGATATTTTCTTTCAAACTAAAGATCTTGACGTAAGCCTACTAATAAATAACATAGGAGCTACATCAAATACCATAAAGAAATCTTTTGCTGAGGTTGGCATTGACAATTTGACCAACTTAATTACCTTAAATTTATTTCCAATTGTATTTTTAACAAGAATCTATTTGCCAGAAATGAATAAAAGGACTCATAAATCGGGAATTATTAATCTGAGTTCAGTATTAGCCGATTTAAGATTAAAATTTAATATCCCATATGGAGCATCAAAGAATTTCGATAAATACTTCACAATATCTATTCAAGCTGAAAATGATAGAAAAAGCAAAGTAGATATTTTATGTTTACAACCTGGTTATGTTGATACTGTTGCAGTTAGGAAATACAAGCCAACAATTCTTGTTATAAATAGATTTGAATGTGCAGAATCTGCGATGAAGTGTTTGGGGAATGTTCAAGTTACAAATGGGCATCCGAAACATTTACTTATGTCAATCATAGGGAAAATTGCGTCACTTGGGATTAATTACTTAAGGAAAAATTAAGTTAAAGATTTCTTTAGATTTTATATAAGTAAGGTTTGATTTAATTCTTCTATTCTGTGTTAGGAAGAAATTTGATGTAGTGATAGAATAATAGATTTTATATAGTGATCAAGAAATAGAAAATTTTATTAAGTTTTTGATATGTGCTTTTAATAAAATTTTATTGTATAATTATTAATGCTTGCTGAGTTATGTTAGTTCATTTTTATAGAAAATGAAATTAGCTAGCTTAGGAAATCAAAAAAAGCCAGAATTTTAAAAATATATATTGAAACATACTTATTAGAATCAATTTTGAGATTCATGAAGAAAAGCTAGAATTTAACTAGTCATGCTCTTATTATTATAAAAAACTATGATATAGCATTAAGAATAAAATTATTTATTATACACAATATCATATACTCTCCTTATCCCACATTTTGCTATTTCAAATTATATGCAGATTTATAGGCATCGATTTTATTTATATTATAATCATTTGAGATTAATTTAAAATTGTATGGTATCTAACCAAAATTACACAAATTCAATGTCTTAAATACCAGAAAGGAACTCAAATGAAAAAAACTGAAATAAGAGTAATAAAAAATTCAATTATGAAAAATCGTATTCATTGTTGATATGCAGAGATATTTATATTGGATGATAATTAACCCAGCTTAATACATGCAATTATGCAAGGAATCCTTATTTCATGTATAATATAACAATAATCAAAATCTATAAATACAACAATAATCTCAGAGCACATTTTTCTATAGGAAATTTTTTTTATTTGTTGTAAAATAAATATAATAAGTAATATAATTCATAATAGTTAAAAATATATGTAGTATAAATGATTGAAAGTATTATATATAAAACATAATGCATTTGGTGCAGTGAATTTATATATCACTACTAAGATAATTTATATTTAATAAAAAATCAGCTTTTTATTAAATATTTCTAAGACTTAGACTTGAATCTAATTTTCGCTATAATTAAGAATATTTGGTTTAAACTTTAAAAATCTAAGCATTGTTTTCAAGACTGTGACCTTAATTTTTTGATGACTCTGCATTTTAAAGAAATATAGCATTTAAGTTTAAACTATAGTTATAATTGCATAAGATTATATTCTGCATATACCATTTTCTTCTGCATGGAAACAAAAAAATTTGGATAATAGTATAATTTACTAAATAAAATCAAAGAAAGGCCTTAAAGAATAACTTTTATATCAAATACAAATAAAAAAACCTTATATTTTTTTCTTAAATAAACTATTAACTTTACTCAATGTGTTAATAATTATAAGTCATTTCTGATTAGCTGAAAATCAAAATTTCTTTATGCCAATAATCATATATTTAGTGAGTAGAAGACATCTTATTTAGAGAAACATGCTATAGAATCATAAACTATATAAGTACACATGAAAATTAAAATAAAAAATCATCATTCGATGCACTGAAAAAAAAATTATTTCCTAAAAATCTCTAGGATAACTTACAATCTATCTTTTGCAAACCTAGTCAAGCCTTGCATATAAAATCATTTTTAAAACTTTAAAATAATGGTATAATAAAAGTTTCATGCATGCTATATAAAATTTTAAATGCCCTTTAGGTAAGTCACGAAACAGATTGCATGAGAAATCAACTTTTTCTAAAAAACTCTCTAAATAAATAGTTAATTAAGGGAATTGTATAGAGAGGAGTAGAGTTTTTGCGAACTCCCAAAAGAGATTTAGAAAAAATTTCAAAAAACTTCCTACTAAGACTCATGATTTCACAAACACAGAAGAAAAAGTCAAATGAATACAAAAATCAGCTTTACAAATGCTCTTAATCGATTTTTTTTCAACTTTTTATAGGTTCCACAAAATCCATAAATTCAAAAACTCTCTTCAAGCACTTGGCAAATGATTTCTGTATCTGTTCCAATATATGATAACTTCAAGTCTTAGTTTAAATTAGAAACTACCTTTATAGTTACTTTTTGGAGTTAGGGTGAAATTAAGTTTTGATTATGTGATGGAATTTTATATATGTCCAAAACCATGTTTTACAAATTTATAAATAAAAGGCCTATACTAAATTTTAGGTATTTAACTGAAGTTCTTTAAATAGTTTTCAATTGAATAACGATTTATCAAAGAATAAGTTATGTTTTTAGCTTTGATTTAAGTAGATATAAAGTCTCATATTAAACAAAAACTCTTATAAATGGTTACTTTATTAGTGACTCTTAATTTTGCAATCACATATTCCAAGAAAGATTGCTTTAATAGTGAATTTTCTGTATGCCCACGAAATAATCTATTCCAAATTCATTTCCAAGCCTTATCGAAATCTAAATTTAGCATATTCCGTCATTATAAAGTTAATTTCCAAACATTTTAAAATTGTCTAGTATCATATTGACCTAAAAAAATATTACTTCACCATCTGCAAGGTTTATTCATAAGTTCTTTCTAACCCATAATTTTTTAGATGAATAATAAAAACATCTCTTCAGTTATAATAATAAAAACCATTATTGGATATAAATGAAAGAAATTGTTTCCATAGACTTAAAGGCCCTTGACCTTCAGTCGCAAATGACTGAGTTTTCAAGGAAAGTTAAAGAAGAAACCCTAATCCGAAGTCTTTTTTCATCTTTTAAACCGCAAATAAAAGGACATCCCAAAAAAGAGTACCTCCGTTGCAAACTAATACGTGGACATAAAAGGGCGAACAGAAAAATCAAAAAAGGCAAGCTCTTGTACAATAACCAGAAAGAAATGAGTGATCGGGGTAAGAAAAACTGGCAAAGCTTGATAAATGTTTACTTTAAGCACCCATCAGCTCTTGACTCTGTTAGTAGGACTTTGTTTGAGCCAATAAAATTTAAAACCAAGTCTAAACCAAACATAGAGACTAGTAGAAGCTTCAACACAGATTTTTGCAAGCGCTATTTTGCTGATGTTGGAGTTCGAGAAAGTTTTTACTACTATATTAAGTACATTTTCAGTGATTTGGATCCTGAAGAACTTAGCAAATATCTTGGCTTCACTTGTTGTTCTAATAAAAATCATAATCTGGAATGCGCTTACAGATGGGTGTTGATGAAAAGATATGCGAATCAAATAATTATCCAAGACCTCCGACTAGAGCCATGGTTCCCTGCAAATTTTGATCTCTTACCTCCAATAGCCAATTTTCTAGGCAACTAAGAGAGAGGATCTTTATATAATTATTAATGAAATTTAGACTATAAAACCTTGACAGCTTTCTTTTAAAACAAATGGAAACCCCTCTGGCCATAATTCTTAAAGACCATAAGAATTATGTCTAAAGAAACTCTTTACCAAAACCTTCATTTAATATCTCTCATGATGTCAGATTGTTATAAACTTTAACATTATAGGAGTATAAGCTAGGACTTAAATCAAACCTAAGTCTAACAAAAAAATCAATAATTCCAAGGCAGATAGGCTTTTTACACCATACAATAAAAAAGAGTTTGTTTTTCTTACCTTGTGTTTTTAAACTCCCTAAACTTCCTAAAATACTTAGAATGCTTTGATGGTTCATAAGGATCACATTTAGCTAATATTTGCTATCTCTACTAATCAAAATTTTTATGAGACTTATTTACCAAATTAGAAAGATTTAATCGATAATGTAGGATTTAATATATTTCATAGAGAAAGTTTAGGAAAAAGGATCACTTTTTATTTATAGAAAAATTCTCTATGTCACACTTCGAGTTAAAAGTTAAAGATATTCATCAAAAGATTAAGAATTGGCAAAACCGCCAAAAAAATCTTCTTAAAAGTAACTTCTATAGTTAGCAACTACGTAATGAAAAATAATCTATTCTTATTATAAAAGGTTAACATTTTTATAGTAAGAATTATATATAAAATCATTTCCAATAAAAAAGGCTAAAGGTTCAATTTCAGTGTGCAAAAAAACAAAAGTTTGAATTTATAAAGAAAATGTCTAACTTACTATCTAAATCTTTTGGAGCTTCAGTAAAACAAAGGAAATTCGAAATGCAAGCAACTATAAAATTTAGAAAGTATAGCAGAGTATAGGCCACTATTAGAATTGAAAGCTTAAAATTCTTTAAAGAATATTTGCATGAAAATATCCCGAATAAATAGCAAATATTGTTAATATGCTTAAGGTTAATAATGTCAATATATCATCAGATAAAATGTTTATTTTTATGTCTCATGAAAATAAAGCAAAATCTCAGAATTATTACAGGAACGACAGAAGTTTTTTGGGTTAAATATTCTGTTATAAATCCTAGAAAAAGAACCAAATTCGGGTAATGCTTAATCTCAACTAAGTTATTCTAAATATAATTATAACTTTTTGTAATCGTGGAGAGTGAAACCAAGGTGAATCATTTATTATGTAAATTGATCATAAAAAATATCCCGCAGCATTTCATAATTCTAAATTGGATACACTATTTCACTATTGCAGCGCTGGATCAAAAAATCTTCAAAAATTTAAAGTATCTTATAGAAGCTGATCAGAAGATAACTATTCAAAAATTGAAAAAGTCTATAGAAGATACGTTTATATCAGTGCAAAATACTTCTATTCTTCATAAAATATACTGCCTTGAATTCTATTTCAATAAAATTGTAAGATGTTTAAAAATCTGGGTTCTTATTAGACAGTATTCAAAAAATTGTATCTCTAATTGATAAGGAATTATTAGGATTAATTTATGTATCTGTGAAGTTTGATTTTAGAACAAGTCAACATCAAGAGGATTATAAAATTGTTGGAAGAAATCTTTTTGAACATCTGAGTGAGCATAAAATACGCTGAAAAGTTATCACATGACAATAAAATTTTAGATCTGGGTGATAATGCTAATTCAAGAAATAGTGAAGAAAAAATACACACAAATAATCCAAGTTATTCGAATAATAATATTTTTCATGGCACTTTTAATCTTAAGAACTATTTTCTAAATAGTGAAATCTTTGTGAGCAAATTTAAGTGAAAAACATTCAGATGTTACAAAATAGACGATTTTGATATAAATAAGCCTCAATAAAGAACTATTTTAGATGAGCTAAATAGCATTTTAATGAGAAACTCTAAATCTGAACGAAGCCTGAAATTTCCACTTTTCCTGAGTAGAGGCTGATTGTATTTATATGCCCACATTGTAGAAAGCTAAAATATTGATTTTTTTTTAATTTGCTTACTATAAGCATGCGATTTTTAGAGCTTTTTTTTTATTTAAACCTGTTTTCAAGCTGTTTCCGAGAAAATGGCTACTATAGCAAAGTGCTCACTTTGTCAGATTCGATTACATGAGAATAAATATTTATATTACTTGCAATTTTGCCTTTATTTCAAATTTGAATAAGTTAAAAATGCATATGGATTTTTTAAACAAAATGAAAATTGTATTAACTAGATGAAGAAATAAAAAATTAATTTAAGATAGAATCCTATAAAAAATAAGAAATTCAATGAGCACATAAAATTAGAAAGAATATACTAAAATTCATTGTGAAAAAGTATCTCAAGCTGATCAATCTCTTGATGAAGTACAATTAAAAAATGGTTGAATTTTGGGTCAAACTATACAATTTTACAATCAAAGTGAGTTTAAATAATTTATGTAAACTTTTTGTAGCATACAACTGACTTTGACTCCTTATTTCTGTTATTAAATCTTACATTTTTCTGAAGTTGTGAATGTATTCATAAACACTTATATATTGATCACTTCAGGTTCTTGATTTATTTCGCATATTTATTATATCGTATACTTTGATCTATATTATATAGAATTAATCTAGAAATCTCAAATACAAAAACATTAAATTAAAGTGCTCTGGAAGGATCTTTAAATAATTATTAATTTGGCCTAAAATATGCCAGACTAATTCATAGTGTATTAGTTTAATGATTCATTACATTCTTATATAGATAAATGAACAAAATTTTTATTTGAAAACAGTTAAAATATTAACTTGTACGTCAGGAAACTATGCAAATTTAACATCTTTATTAGCAACTATTATAAAATTCGCATTTAAGTGAGAAAGAACTATATTTTTTTATTAATAACTATAAAATTGAGCTATATCTTAATTATGTATTCTCAATATCTTCTTCTTGGAAGATATTTATAAATTTTCCCTCTTTTATCTTTTTTTAAATTATAGCCCCATGGTTTGTTCTTTTATTTTTCATATTTCTCCCGAAACTGACCATAATGGGTATGGGTTAGATAATTTTCTGGATTAACAAAATTATTTGAGTGATTGACTGTTGAAAATTGTATTCTGCAAGATAAATTCGTATAAGATTTCCAAAATTCACTAGCAATACCTTTGCTAAATCCCTTTTAAATCATTGCAAGTAAAGTATTATTATCTCTCTTATCTCTGAACTCAATAAACCATTTTCCACTTTCTCTCTCAAATTCCACAAAATTCATCGCTGTTGATTTGCAAGAACTCTACCCTTATGATATTTATCCTTAGAAATCAAGCATTCATCAATTTCAAAAAAAAATTCTCTCTCTTCTGATCTTGTCTTCTTAAAAAATATTTGTATAAAATGAAGTAAATTCTCTGAATTTTGAATATCACTGCCCAACTGTTCTTTAAAAAATTATATATTTAAAGACTACTTTGATACAGAAACTTCAATAAAAAATATGTAAAAGATAAGTAAATTTATTCAGATATCTATGAATTCCAAAAGATTTAATTTCTTGTTAGCAGATTTTTATTGTATTGTTTCCAAATAATTTTTCTCTTATAGCATTGATATCGTTTAAAAAAAATTCGTAGTTTATTTTGTCTTACATATTTGGCATTCAGGCTTGAAGACTACAACCAAAATTCAAAGTATCATCCTCATCCTCATCTTTTATCAAATTCAATAATTGCTCTCTCATTTATTTTCAAATTTAAAACTAGAGAATTGTGAAGTTTTTGGATTTTTTTGTTAGAATATTGATGTTATACGTGACGTGCAGTTCGCATTTTAATCTTGAAAATTTTAATTTAGAGCATTTAGCTTAGGGAGTATAGAGAAAAAGAGCAAGATGAAAGTTGGTATACTCATATTTAAAGTCACTTTAGCTGATATTTTAATTTATCGTTTCTAATACTCATATAGTTTTCTTTAATAAAAAATTAAAATTTTTCACCATAAAAAGATGTATAAAAAATATAAGGTGAAATTTACTATAAAATATTTTTTAAGAATTGATTTCTGATGATTTCATAAGATCATTGATAGTTTTGATTAAAATACTCTTTGCAACACTCTATTAGAATATGAATTATGTAATAAGCTATTAATATTACATTGGTAAAGGTCTAATCAAGTAAACCTGTCAAATTGATAAAGGAGCCTTTGAATTTTGTCAGTTAAAATGGGATAAAAATACATAAAATTTAAAATCTATTGAATTTTATATATAAATAAAACCTTTAGAGTTTTATTAAAATTTCTCATATATAACTTATTAGCTTGACTAGATAGTAAACTTGAAATTATTTCTTTGTATGATAATTAACTATCATATAAGAAACTTATTGACAAAATTTATAGTTAAACTTTAACTATGTATTTTAAATTTAGGATTAAGAGAATTTACAAATATTTTTGAGAATGTTATTATTTTAAATTCCAATATATATGACTTCGCTATAGGTACCCTAAATTTTTATGGAAAAGCTTCTTAACTTACTTAGAAATAATGTTGAATTAATTGCAAATTTAGCATTTAATGCATATTTTTTATGTTTAATCAAATATCTGGTTATAGGAAAATATTATAATAATAAACTTAGTAAATCTTAAGGTGTTCTATAATATATAATTTTTTATGAGAAATAAAATATAGGTTATTTCTTATTGAAACTTTATTAATCATCATATCTATTTAGAATTGCATAAATAAGCTTAATTATTTCATTGCTTGCGATACAATACAAGCAATATAAAATTTATCTTTATTAAATAGAGCATAAACTTTAATTTATTAAATTTTCAAAGATGCTTTTTCCAAGGATATAATAATTTTTATGATAACATAATTTAGAAAAATATGCTGATATAAATAGAAGTCACGAGAAAATTGAAGATAATTTGAATTATAGTCTATTAAATAAGCAATCAATCTATGAATTAAAAAAAAATCATAAGTTGTAAATTAAATAAGAAGCTGAATTTCATAAAAACAATTAAAAAATAAATTATAATATTGTTAAGATAGGTCATAATGCTATAATTACAAGTTGTAAGTATGAAATTTATCGATATTCAGCAAAGGTATTTATATTTTATGCAAATTGTAATTTTAGTATTATTTATTTGAATTTAAAAAAAAGAAATCTCAATTTGATGCATCTCATTTAATCAATTTTAAGTTTCAATCTATTTTTAGATAAGCTTCCATGATCTTTACTAAAAATTCCAAAATATGAATATCATAAAAAAAAAATGGTTTATACTTAATTATCTAATATTGTAATAAAATACACTTTTACATTTTTCCAAAGCTTCTAAAATATGTAAATTATTCATTATTTCTAATAGTGATTGCTATGAAATCACTAGTTTCATTTACTAATTATTAATTTTTTAAACCCCGTAGTTTATCTTTTTCATATAAAAATCTTTTTAATTTAAATCTAATTTTCTAAAAATTCAATTGAAAGCACTTAATTTGTTCACAATATAAAATAAGTTTCAGCATAAAACTAATATAATTTATACCTTTGGTCATAAAAAACCCCTAAAGTTTTATCAATTCAATTATCTTATTTATATCTAAACTATCAAAAAATAACTGTTTTCTCATTCTACTTAAAAACAATACAAAACATCATTAAATAAGAAATCTCAATAAATAAAATCTATAACACATCTACAAATCTACCAAATCACAAAAGTATTGTCAATAATATATAACTACTAATAATTATTAGCTTATAAGCTCAAACTTTAACTGAATTCTTTGCTCTGTAAAACAAAACATAAGAAGCTGTATCCGATATATCAGAAGTTTCACTAATCTGGGAATCATTGCATTCATACCACCTTCCTTTAATTGTATTATAAACTGTAGCCGTATAATGTCCACCAAGCAATGTGCCGAAGTGATTCGACACAGCAAAAAGGTCATATAAAGGTGGTTTTTCGCCAATAACAAACTCACTAATATCAAAATTTTCTTTAGGGAACTCAATAGGGAAATTATTCTTTTCTCTCATAAACGAATGAATTTTAAATCTTTTTAAATGAATAACCAAAATTTGTGGAACTCTAAAAATCTCTAGTCTTTTTGTAGCTTGGACATGTGCTTTACAATAAGGACAATACCAAGAATTATTCTTGTCTAAAGTTTCTGGCATGCTGAAAGCTCGAAAGCATTCTTGGATATTAACCCCATTATTAGTGTTGGATGTGGTTTTTAGAGGTTTGAATTTTGTAAATCGCATGACGTCATTTCTATGTTTGTTTCTGCTGATTTGAACTTTTATATTGATAAAGTTGGTTTTTTTGAGGTATTTACTTAGCTTGTCACTAGAAGACCGAACTTTGCATGCCATAGAACATCTAGGTTGATCACATAAGAAACAGTAGATAGATTGGCTTGAATGAGTGTAGACTCTGTATAAATTTTCTGGGCTTTGTGTATTATTTGGGAGAATTTGCTTTATTAAGGGAAGCATGTGCTCTGATAATTTTTCTAGGAGGGACGAAAATGTTTCTTTTTGATTTATTGGTAGAAGCCTTGGGAAAAGCTCAGTGGCTAAGTCTTCAAAGCATACTGTAATAACACAATATGCATCTGCATCTTTAGGAACTTCGTAAAATACATAATTGTTCTGCCTAACTACTTCAGCTCTTAAATCATCCTTAACAACCTTAACTGGAATCTTATACTTGCAATCAAAAACTTTTAACTCACTCACATTCTTATTAACCCTCATTGCGACTTGTTCTTTAATATCTAAAACTGTGCTATTCCCTTCATAAAAACAAATCATAGAAGCAGGGTCTTCATCATAAGTATAAGGTATAAAATGCACTTCAGCTTTCTTAACATTTGATTGTGGTATAGGTAAAGACAAGCAATTATATGGATCAAAAGCAAAAGAAATCTTCTCACATTTAGGACAATTCAAAGTTGATTTATATTGCCCATACATCAAATCAACAATAACACTTTTATTCCTAGACAAATGTCTTCTCCAACTTTCATCAGCAACTTCTTGATCATTTGTGAACTTGATATCTGAACCATCATAAGGTTTCTTATGTATTTCATTAAGATCCTCATGCAATCCGCTTATAAGGTAATTAAGAAACTCATGTGAATCATGTTGTTGATACCCTTCAAACTGTGCAGCAACTGAGCCAATGTTTTTTTTCAAATTCCAAGGCGCTATAGACTTATCTTTACCACTTTTCATAAGTTTTAAGATTTCTGCATATGCTAAAGCTAGTTTTCCTTTAGTGCCTAATGGGTTGCTTTTATTAATTTTTTTTGTATAGTCTTCACATAAAAAAAATCTAGTCAGGTCCTCACAATGAACTAAACATTGTATAGCTGAGTTCATAAAACATGTATTTCCGAGATTTTGTAAACCTGTTGGGATTATTGAATAACTACCATTTGGGCTTACTGAATTTGTTGATGCTGCTGAAGAGGTTAAACTTTGGTTTTTAGTTTCAACGTTGATTTCTGAATCTGAATTTTCAACTTTAGCTGAACATTGTAAATGCATTTCATTTTCATGGGTATCGAAACTTTGCCTGCAAAAGCAACTAAAAATACTCAAACGTTTTTTCCTCCCTGCACATTTTGCATTAGATTTTTTATGTTTACTCAAACACTTGTCCGAGCATGTTTTGACTTTGCAAGTATTACACAATTTCAAACATTTATAATGTTTAGATGATTGACATACTGAGCATGAAATATAATCAGAACTTTCAGTTAGTTGGAATTGCCCTGAAAGCCCATTATCAATATACAGTATACTTTTTTCACTGATCTCAGCTTCATCAACACAGATGCTTCCATTGAGTACCTTGCTTCCTTCTATAACAACATTAGCAGATTGATCGCTCAGTAATGTTATGAATTTTTTTTGCGATGTTATATCTGTGTCGATTCTCCAAAATTTGAATTTTTTTAGATTGTTAGAAGTAGGGTTTAATGATAGGTTGGATTTTTGGATTAATAAATGTATGAAGGTGTTGAGTAAGGTTTTACGACTTGTTCTATGAGTTTTGATCTGAACACCATGAGAACTGTTGTAGCTAATGAGGAGTTTTTTCAGAAAGACTTCTATGATGCATAAGTCTTCTGTAATTTTTATTGCAGTCCTGAGGATGTTTGGATGAGGGTTGTAGCGTTCTTTAAAGAAGAGATAAGCTTTTTCTGGGAGAAGGATGAAATCGATGTTTTCTGAAAGCCCAGATTTTAGAGGGTAGAATGATGGGGAATCTTCAGTACTGATAAACTCTTCAGGAACAGTATTGTCTATAAGTTTGAAATTATCTAGTTTTGAGAGAGCTGTTTCTGAGCAGTCTTTCCATAAGTCGTTAAATGGCAAATCTGCATATTCTTTGCTTTTCTTCAGACCTACTTTTGCTTTCCACTCTAGAAACCAGTTTGTGTCCACAACATACCATCGTGAATGCTCTTTAATTTCACAATTTTCTCGGTAAAGTTTTAAAAAAGTGTCTTTTTCTGAGTATTCGTTTATAGTAGTGGAGATTTTCTTGATTTTGTTGCGTTTTGATATACTTTTTCTATTGATTTTATCTAGAAAATATTCAACTAAATCGTTGTTTTTATAATCTTTTTCTAGATCCTTGATGTCTTGCTCTGCATCTTTCTGCTTACCCTGCTTAAGCTTTAGTTCTATAAGGAGAATTCTTTGGGTTGATTTGTAATATTCTCTTTGGGTTACGCTTTTAATTTTAGGATTCTCAGAAAGGATTTCTCCAGCCTCAGTAAATTTGGCTTCGGCGATTAGGATTTTTGCTTTAAAAAGCCTTTTGAAATCTTTATCTTTGCTGTCAATTTCTTCTAAGTAATCATTAGCTCCAGGAATATCGTTTTCTTCTATATAGTTTTGCAAATTTATGTACGCATCCATATTTTACTAGTTAGCTTGTATTATGAAAAAAAATGTTCTGATAATGTATTAAAGCATAACCTATGAGATTGATTTTGCATCTAATGGTCTTATATCAATTCAAATTATTGTTTTAAGTGATATTTTATATTAAATCATCATTTTACAAATCTATCTTCATCAAGCTTTTCTACTTTATTTATAAAACTTTGAAGTTACTATTAAATTTCAGCAAATGCTCAAAATAGTTAATAATAATTATTAGGCATCACAAGTATCAAATATTCTTTTCCTTATCATTACTATCCAAAAAAATATTAAAAAACTTACTTTATCAACTCTATCATCAATTTTCTTCGAAACTATTTTCCTATTATAAAAAAAATTCATATTCTTAATCTAAAACTATATACAAATAAATAACAATTAGCTTTCTAACCTTAAAATCCAATTTTTCTTATCAACATAATCTTCAATACACATTTCAATCCAAAAAGGTAGCTATCTATAATAAAAATCATAATTTTATTGTTTATTTTATGAAATGATAACTTTTAGCTTTGCACAATATTTTACAATTTTTTCTTACCTTTTTTACGTTTTCTCTTCGATGATTTCTTTGGATCATTAGGATCTTTCATTAACAACTCACCACCACGAGGAAAATCCCCAGGCTGCACAGGATCCATAGTAAAATCAGATATAACTAATCCTCCTTCAAGAACTCTAACTGGACATAATACTCCTTTACTTGCCAGACGTTTTTTGATTTTCATAACTTCTTTAATTTGAAAACGGCGTAATTCAGGCACTGCAGAGTTTTCATTAGTAGGGGACATTTCTGAACCTATATAATTAGCAAAAGATGTACGTCTAAAAGTTGCAGGGCTTTGATTGCGAGAAAATCCAGTAGATTGAGCACGATTAGTGCTTCTAAAGTCCATAATAACAGGACTCTGCTGAATATATGAGTCTTTTATAGGAGAGTATGGCCTATAAAAATTCTCTTTAGTCCTAAGATTTTTAACTTTAGGTAAAGTCACAGACATGTCATCTCTTTCATTTTCCAATAATTCTTTAAACAAACTTTGCTTGCTAGAATACACTTCTTGATCAATAACAATTTTATTAGGCTTATAAGGAGATCCCTTATTAGTTTTCTCAGGACGTGTGCTTTCAATATTTTGCAATATAAAAATCTCAGGTTCAATAGGCCCATCAAAACGACTTTGGCTTATCCTTCTTTGTTCAGGTATAGGTAAAACTCCAGTCCTTTCAAAGTACCACTTTTGTATTTTTTCTAGTAATGCTTGCTTCAAACGGGTAGAAGTTGTAAATAAAACTTCGTTAAGTAAAGTTTGCATGGATTGATAAAAGCGGTCCTTCCATTCAGTCGTCTTAGTTTTGTGTAAGGTCTGTCTTTCTACAGGTCGGTTTTTTTCTATATAAAATCTTTCTAGTTCAGTTTTTAACGCCCGAAAAAGTCGGTTTGATTCAAGTGACTCTATGTTGTATATTGATAAGCTTGTTGGAGGTTGAGCAAAATCTATATCTCCAAACATCATAAACGCATCAGATACAGTTTTCTTATTAGATTTTTTCATACACTCTATGCAAGATATTTATTATAATTGTGGATTGATGAAGGTTTTTGCTAAGGTGAATGAAATGGATAGTGAACTTTGTCGAACTTGAGCATGCAAGTTATAACAAATAGAGCTTTAGATTCCTTCCTGACTTGAGCTCGTTACAAATATTTTCAATCCTTTGGTAAATATAACGATTATTATACTTTGGCTGGTTTTTCAAGCTTTGATGGAGCATCTTGCAAAAAACTTTGCATTTCTTGAAGTTAACTATTTTTGAAGTCAGCAATTCTATATAATTCTGTGGAAAAGACCCTTTCTACATAGAGTATGCTAAAAATTATATATATCTTGGGTAAATTGTGATAATCTCAGATAAAAAACTACAAGTTATTATTTCAACATGAAATTCCTCAAAAACTGTCATCTGCAAATTCCTCAGAGTTGAATTCACTAAACTGCATATTTCTTCAAATTTTTAACAAGGGCTGAACAATAGTCAAGCGATAATTCCTAACTAATACTAATTTCTTCAAATTAAAGGTACTTCATATATCTTCTATAACTCCATTAGTGTGAATTAATAATAATCCCAAGTGAAAAGTAAACTAATTATTCTTACGTGGAACAGCTTCTTCACGGGCTTCTTCCATGATTTCATCCTGATTGCTAATAAGCCTAATGATCTGCTTTTTGCTAGTTTCCAACATATATCCAGCTACAACCATCTCATCTAGTATATAATAAGCTTTGTGAAAGTTGAAAATAATGTCTAGTTCGCAAACGTTTTTGAAGTATTTGTCTAGTAATTCTACAAAGAAATGCACAACATCTAATGTTAGAAGTTCGTTTTCTTCTTTGTCGATTGCTGTGACGAAATATAAACTTGCATATCGCTTGGCAACTAAAATCATATCCCGGAACTCGAGGAAGTTGCAGAGTTTGCTGTTTCTTCCAATGACCATGGATTTAATCTATATGATGTGTACCTCTTTTTGCATTTTTTCCCTTTCGCTGTTGGAAAATGTTGAAAAGTACTTGGAAAGCCGGATTTTGCCATGTCTGCTTATCAAAAGGATAAAGTGGATCATATTTATTTTCCCATTTTTGCAGGTTAAAAGGAGGAGCTTTCCTGCTTTGGATTTGGGATGTTGATTGGATAGGTGTTTGATAATAAAGAGTGTTGGGAAAGGTGGATTTGAAGTTTAATTAAAAGTTTAATTAAAAGTTATTATGGGTAGTGATATGGAAAAAGGAGAAATTTTTTATAGGAAAAAGGTTTGAATTAAGTTAACTGACTGTAAGAGTAAATTTTAGGTTGAAGGAATATGAAAAATTTGTCATAACCAGGATTCAAATTTGTTTATTACTGAACTTTATTAATGCATGCTATGCTATTTGATAGTAATACTAGCAAGTTGTAAGCATTAGTTATAAAGCTTAAAATACATCTAGCTAATCTAAATTCTCTAAGCATAAAACCTATCAAATCCTATGCTAAAATCAATATTCTAATTATTACATCAACCATCCATTATTTTACAATTATCCTTTCAAATTCTAAAAAATTAGGATCTTTTTCATCTGAAAACATAAATATAAAAACTCCATGTTTCTTCGAAGGCTAGCACGATCAATATCTAAGCCTTCCGGCATTACAATGGTCTCAACCAAATCCGAAGCTCTATCCATAGTAGAAAAGCTCTACAAATACCCCGACCGAATTCATGCATGGGATACTGAAACCATAAATGTCAACATAAAAGAAGAATCCCCAGTAGGCAACGGCTTCTGTATATGTGCATCAGCATTTATAGGTCCAGAAGTTGACTTTGGTTCAGGTCCTAAACTCTTCATAAACAACTATAAAGAATCTGAAGGNTACGGTTTTGACAGGCATATTCTTTACAACCATGGGATAAATCTTCAAGGCTTTGGTGGGGATACAATGCATATGGCAAGGTTAGCAAATCCATCACGAGGTCCAGGTGAATATAGTTTAGCTAGTTGCTCAACACATTATAATGGGCTTATGTCGAAAATAAAAAACAAACTCATAACTGAGCTCTCAGCAAAATATGCTGATGATTCAAAGACTATAGAAACACTACAAAATTATAACAAAACTTCTAAACTCAAAGTTAAAAAGACTATGGAAGAGCTTTTTGCTTATCATAAAGTACTAAAATCGGGCATTGAAAGCAAAATAGTATCAGTTCCAAGTACTGAAGAACTTCATACAAATCCAAAGTATTTTGACCAATGGGTAAATTATGCAACAATGGATGCTGTAAGAAAAATATAGGAATTGACTTTTTATCTAAGAGAAGCTTTGGTGACTGAACTTGTATCTTTGCCTGTAAAAGCTGAGAATATGACTAATTTGTTTGATTTTTATATGAAATATTGGCTGCCACTTGGTGAACTTTTGACTGAGATGGAAAGGGAAGGAATGCTAGTTGACCAGAATCATATGAAAAATATTGAGGATGCGGCTAATAATGATAAGTTTCGGCATTTGAATGAGTTTAAATCGTGGGTGTTGAGTGTGGACCCAAGTTTGGCTAATTTTAACCCTGATTCGAATGCTCAAATGCAACAGTTGCTATTTGCCCCTTTTGAGAAACAGGTTCCTAATGAGGAAAATCAAAGTGATGATGAGATTGTAAAGAAAACAGCTAATGTTTCGTTGAAAGGACAAACTTTTTATCCTCAGGAGAAAACTTTTGTTATTGAAAACCCGAATAAAGAGGAAAAAGCGCCTTAGCATGAATATTTGGCAATACGTGGACTAGGACTTCCACATAATCAGTTTACAATAACAGGATTGCCTTCAGTTGATGGAAAAGCTCTGAAAACTCTTGCTGGGGAGCCAGCTAATGATAAATTTGGAACAGCGTATGAATTTTTTAAAAGTCAGGGTAAGGAACAAGCTGGAAAAGATTGCTGCTATGCTATAGACTCTTTAGTCAAATACAAAGCAATAGAAACTCTCCTAAACTCCTTCATTTACCCACTCCAAATCTTAAAAGATAAAAACTCCCGAATCCACTACAGCCTTAATATAAACACTGAAACTGGTCGTCTCTCAGCCAAAAAGCCTAATGCACAAAACCAACCCGCTTTAGACAAAGATAAATACAAAATCCGTAAAGCTTTTCGAGCCCGTGAGGGCAACACGCTAATCGTTGCAGATTATGGACAACTAGAACTCCGTATTCTAGCACACATGACAAATTGTAAATCCATGATCCAAGCTTTTGAAGCAGGTGGAGATTTTCATTCCCGTACAGCAATGAGCTTGTACCCAGAAATCAAAGAAGCAGTAGATCAACAAAAAGTTATCCTTGAATGGGACAATAAACAAGGACCACCTCCAGCTCCATTATTAAAAGAAGCAGTAGATCAACAAAAAGTTATCCTTGAATGGGACAATAAGCAAGGACCACCTCCAGCTCCATTATTAAAAAACGTATATGCGGCACAAAGAAAAACAGCAAAAACTATGAATTTCTCAATAGCATATGGAAAAACAGCCCATGGTTTCGCAAAAGATTGGGGTTGCTCATTTGAAGAAGCAACCTCAGCATTGCATAGATGGTATGCTGAACGTAAGGAAGTAGAAGAATGGCAAGAAGCAGTAAAAAAGATGGTATGCTGAACGTAAGGAAGTAGAAGAATGGCAAGAAGCAGTAAAAAAAGTTGCTATACAAAAAGGATATACAAGGACTATGATGGGAAGATATAGAAGATTAACTGACCTTGTGAGGAATAAAATTAGTGCTAAAAGACAACATGGGCTTAGAGCAGCTATAAATACACCTATACAAGGAAGTGCTGCTGATATTGTCACTGCGGCTATGGTGAGGATTTTTTATGATAAAAGACTTAAGGATTTGGGGTGGAAGATGCTTTTGCAGATACATGATGAAGTTATATTAGAAGGGCCTAAAGGGAATAGTGAAGAAGCTTTGAAGATTGTTAAAGAACTTATGATGCATCCTGTTGATGAACCTTTGAGGATTAAACTGGAAGTCGATGCGAAAATTGCTGAGAATTGGTATGATGCTAAGTAAACAGGCTATTAGAATAAGGATTTTTATATGGTTTTTAGTAATTTGGCTTGCGAACTTTTATTTTTGTTATTGCAGATGATATTTATATAATTTTACAAGTATTTTCTGGCGTTACTATAATTTATATATGCCATATTATAGCATAATGATATTCATTCTATATAACTTCCATAGATAAGCAGCTTGAAAACAAAAAGAAATTGTTTGGTAGCTTTTTAGGCTCTAATAAATTATAAAATCTGTTTTCACGATAAAATCATCAGAATTCTTCAAAAAAATCTTTTTCCAAGCATTTTATGATAGTTTGGCACATATACAGGTTTATTTTTAAAAAGCGCTTTAATAATGTGATAAGTTCCTTTAAATTGGGTCTAAAATTTTTGATTCAATTTTCTAATTAAATAATCAAAATCTTTCTGTTAAAAGGGACTTAAAAGTGCATACCTTAAAAATAAAATATCACGTTTTATTGATTTTTTTCGTCCTTCAACAAGTTCAGGATTTTAAATTTGAAGGGACACTTTACTATTATAAAGTTAAAGTAGAAGGTAGTTAAGTTGGCGGGGATATGACCTCGTCCGGTCTAGGTTTGATAGTTCTATGATCTCTTTCTTTCAGCTGATTCAGGATGATGCACCATTGTCGTCTTTAATAATGTGCTCGTTTAATATCCCAATAATTATTTAGAGTTTCTTTTTTTGAGGGTGAGTATAATTGAGGCAAGTCTTGCGTTTATTCTATTTTTCCTTGTGGAGTCTAGTTTTTTAAGGCATGTCTTGAAGTTCTTATGTTGTTTGTAGCATATTAGCTTTTAAACATGTTTTAATTTTTATAGTACACAACTATAGATTTATAGCCAAACTTCACAAATCAATTAAAATTCCCTAATAAAATCTTTAACAAAAGCATTCATTTCTAAGTTTAAAAATATAAATGAGTCGCCTTGCTAACTTGATTTCTGATGCTGTTATTGCTCTAGAGCTTAAACCATCAGACATCCGGACAATCTCCAAACTTGACATATTACGTATTGCAGATTTGATAGGAAAAGAAATTTCTGACCAAGATGCTGAGGACTGTTTACAGTACTTATACAGAAAAAAAGCTGTCGGAACGAACTTCAAAATCAAATACTTAATCACTTGGTTCAGTCGTAAACTCGGTGAAAGGCTAGCAGAAAGTCCTCCAACCTTAAGAAGTATTGACTCAACATCCCAAAGACCCATAATTTCAATGCACAGATCTGTAAGAGTCCCTAACAATAAAACTAACAATCCAATAAAAGATGCTTGTAACAACTTAACAGAGTACTTAGAAGGTTTAGAAGAAGAAACTGTGGCAAGCCCTGATGATCCGATAATAAAAAAATTAGTTCAAGAGGTTCTATTACAATTTGAAAGAAAGCCTAAAGCCAAAAGAAGCACTTCAAAAAGCTTATGAGCTTGTTGAAGAAACTTATAGAAGCGAGCAGGCTAAAAAAGGAGAAGCATCAGCTAATGTGTCAAAGGAACGGTTAAAGCAAACTAGAGATCAAAGAATACAAAAACTCCAGAGAGATGTGGATTTTATGATGAAAAATCAGTCTACCTCTAATGCTGGGTCGGCGATGTATTTTTTACTTAACCCAAGTTGGAGCTCGAAAAGTCCTCAGCCCCCAACTTTGCTCAAGCCATCGCATAATAAAAGGCTTAAGGAGCTGCTTCAGAACCCAATATTATAGATATAATAGTTAGAAATATAATTTTTTTTTGTGAAAAGTAGTGATTAGGATGAAGATAATTAGAGTTTTTATGAATTTAATATGATCTTGTATAAGCATAGTTTTAATGTAGATTATATTTTTAATTAATACCACAGTGCCTTATAATACAGTAAGAAATATTTAAAGCATATTCAATATTTCCTCACTAATTTACTCAACAATCAAACTTTATAAATCCTCAATTATAATCTTACTTAATCATTAAATTTTTCCTAAAGCACCTTCTAAAAACTCCTTTATACTTACTTTTCCATCCTCATTCTTGTCAAATTCTTTAATAATACTATCAGCTTCTTCTTCTGTAAGCCTTTCTTCTCCATATAAAAGAATATTTTTAAGCTCTTCAGAAGTTATAAATCCATCATTGTTAATATCAATTTTCTTGAATTGATCATGAAGAAGGTCCTCAGTTGTTGAAAACGAGTTTAAACAATCCATAAATACACGAGTGAATTCTTCACGGTCAAGGCTTTTTGTATCATTTGTATCATACTTTTCCATTAGTTCTTTGATTTCAGCATTTTTTGGATTTAACCTTAGATTTTCTCTTTTGATAGTCTTTTCATGAATATTAACCAATAAAATTTTAATTTAATGAATTAAAACAAATACTTTATTTCTTGAATTTTCTCTTTTGATAGTCTTTCCATGAATATTATACCAATAAAATTTAAATTTAATTTATAAAACCTATTACTGAAATGATGTTTTGGGATTTATTGTGTTTTTTTTTGAAGTGATTTGCTTAGAAATATAGATTCATAAACTCCTACCCTTGATAAAACTTTTCCTTTTATCCAACTTTCCTGACCCAAATTCTAATCATCATCTAATAATCATCTTCTAATTCAACTTCCTCTTCCAAATCTTTATACATCTAATTTCAAAAAAAATCTCAATCATTTTCCATAATAAAATCATGAATCGTGTTCCTCTGCTCCTCCAGCAAAACCCAAATCTCCGTTCATTAAACCTAGAGTTCTCTGAAATTGAATCATTAGACTCCTTAGTAGAATACCTAACCGAATTCACAGAACTAGAAGAACTAAACTTATTTGGCAATCGCCTTACAACACTTCCAGCTGACTTATCAAAGCTCCAAAAGCTAAAAAGACTAGATATAAACAACAACCTTTTCTCATCAATTGACATAATATTAGAAAGTTTACAAACCCTTCCGAGTCTTTTAGACCTTCAATATGCTTTATCAAGTCCTGAAGATGAGGACAAAGTATTGGCAGCCCTTCCAGCTTTACGTAAATTGAACTCAAAAGAAATAATACAAGATAATAGGCATGAGATAACTCCAGTTGAATTTAAAGCAAATATTGAATATACCAGTGAGGATTTAACGTTAAAACAAGAAGAGCTAGAAAAAAATGCTATTATTTATGATGACTTGAGGAGTTTATGGAGAGAAATTGAGCCTAGAGGGGATAAAAAGCTTGCTGAGTATTTTGACACAAATATTAAAAGCATTCTTCAGGAACTTAGTGAGATTAATAAACAAAGCTTGGCTAGTCATTTACTTCATTGCTATACATTGAAGGCTAAGTATTCGTTTTATAATATATGCCAAGATAAAGCTATGCAGTATATTGGTAGGAATAGTAAAAAACTTGAGAGCATATTTCAGGAAATACACGATTCTTATTCTGCACTGTTTGAGGAAGCGATATCTATGATTTTCGCTTTAGACAAGAAATATATCGGCATTGTAAACTCGCTGAAAGACCAGCTGGAAAAATCCAACAAGCAAACTGCTGAGGTTCTAGAAACTGCAGAACGACTTGAAAAAGAATGTGAAAAACATGTCCAAGAAAAAGCAAGTCTTCGAACTAGGTTCCATCAAGACCGTGATGAATTTGTCGAAAGAATCAAAGACCTTAGTGAAGAAAATCGCCGTTATCTTGATATGGTTGTCAAAAATTCCAAAACCTTTGCTGAAAGTGCTATGAGCTATAAAAAATATTCTCTTCCGCAGCAAGTAAAGAATCTGAACCTCCGACAAATGCATGAAATAATTGAAGAAATCTACGAATCCAAAACCAAACTCAACAAAAAATGCATAACTGAAAAAACCCCAAGAGAAACAATGGAAAAGCACATGTACTCCTATCTCAACCAAAAATATGGTCTAAAAACAGTTGTTGTAGAATGGGCTGCCGGTATAATCGCAGGTATAAAAAAATATGCTGAACACGATAATGATGTTCTAGTATTTGCCAAAATCTTAAAAAATGAAGTTGAAGAAGAATTTAGATTTATTCAAAAACGACTCAAAGATACAATCCTTGAAAATATAAAAAAAATTGTTGCCATTAAAAAGCCAGCTTTAAATAACTTGCAAATTGAAGATAAAATACAAAATAAACTTAGAGGGTTTTTAAAGAAATCTCAATGTAGAGAAATATTATGTAATTTATATGGGGAAAATGATTTCAAGAATCTTTATGCAACTGTTTGCAGTGCGTTGAATCCTAGGGATAAGATAAAGTTTATTGAGTTTGAACAGTTGGTTTTAGGATATCAACAGAAAATTAGGGAGAAGGATTTGGCAGAATATGTTGATAGGTTTAAATCAGTTGATCACGATAATGATGGGGTTATAAATTTACAGCAATTTAAAGAGCTGGTGGTGCTTGTGCAGACTGGTGTGAATTATACTGATGCAATTAGAGGTATGACTAGTTTTACGTTATCGGACTGTATTGGGGTTATGGGGAAAGATTTGATTAAAAAAGTGCTTAGGTAGGCTGTGAGTAAATAAGTAAGAGATTTTGGTAAAAACATGATTGGGATAAGAGCCTTTTATAATAAAATATATAGGTAATTATTGATTATTATTGGGTTTATAAATATATTTGGTTTAATATATTGGTTTAATA